>JAPKLX010000010.1:1907304-2169408 GCA_026898415.1 Leonotis leonurus
GAAGTAACTCTCTGGCTGTAGCCGAGGTAGAAGGAACTCTCTGGCTGAAGCCGAGGTAGAAGTAACTCTCTGGCTGTAGCCGAGTTAGAAGGAACTCTCTGGCTGTAGCCGAGGTAGAAGTAACTCTCTGGCTGTAGCCGAGGTAGAAGTAACTCTCTGGCTGTAGCCGAGGTAGAAGTGGTGGTGGGAGACAGCTGTTGTAGAGGGTCGTGGGTGACACGCGTCGCTTTTCTGTTGGAGGAGCTGAAGGGGCGGGATTTTGAAAAAGAGGCGGTTTGGGAAAAGGTGATTTGACGTCTATAAAGGCTTCCTTTGGAAGCTAACCAATACTTTTCACTTTTCGCAACCCTAGTATCTATTTTTCTCCTGCAAAAAAAACTTCCAACCTCTTTGCCATTGTCGACTTCAATCTTCGAGAAGTAAATCCTTCAAATTTTCTCAACAAGTAAGTACTGTGCTATAATGGCTGCTGTTTCCACTTCCTCTTCTGCTTTCTCTGTTTCTTCTTCTCACACTCCAAGCGGTAGGGAGATTGTTGAATCTCCGTCGCCGCTTAGGAGTGTTCCGGCGAGGGTCACCGTGAGGGTCTTTACCCGAGCGGCTCTACCCCCTGTTCCCCGACTCGTAGAGTATTCCCCGTTAGCTGGGTCGGAGGCTGCCTTAGAGTGCGCCTCCATTATGAGTGAGTCCCACATGTGCAATCTTGCGAGAAAATTTTGTTTTCCCGAGTCTGCAGAGCTTATTTTACCTAGGGAGGAGGATAGAGGTTGCTCTCCTCCTGTAGGTTTTTTTACTGTTTATGAAGACTACCTCCATTTTGGTCTTCGTTTTCCGTTACACCCTATTTTTGTTGAGCTGTTAGATAGATTTGAGTTGCCCTTGGGTCAGTTTGCGCCTGCTTCCATTAAGCAGGTAGTAGGTTTTTGCGTTGAGGTCGGTCGCCGAGGTGGGCCGATGTCACTGGAGTCTTTACTCCGTTTTTTTAGAGTGAAGCGGGGGCCAACTGGGTGGGTTTACCTTTCACCAGTAAATAAATTTAAGTTGGTCACCCCGTCCAAGGTGTCGAATTGGCAGAAGAAATTTTTCTTCTGCCGAGCTGAAGGTGTGCCCCTCTACGGCTGGTCGGTGGCCAAGTTCGGCCCTCAACTGAGGGTGGATCCCGTCGGCGAGCTCGAGACGAGCTTGATGGACCTCGGCGCCGTCAAAAGGACTTACGCCGAGGAGGAGCTGTCGAGGCTTGGGCTAAGCCCATGTGACGCCCTGGCCGACGTGGATCCGGGTGAGGCTCCGTAGTGTAGTTTGTCTTCGTTATCCGAACTAGCACTTTGACTTCGTTTGTCTGAACTGGACTTTAATGCTTTGTTTTTCTTCTGCAGTGGATCCCGAGGTTCTTCAAGCCGCGCTGAGGAAGAAGAAGAAGAGGCCGAGAGTCACCTCGGCCGCCGAGGAGATGCCGCGCCGGGAGAGGGCGGAGATGGTGGAGGCCGAGGCGACTCCACCCGTGATTGATCTGGAGGAGCCTCGGAGGGAGGTGGCGCGGGGCCCGGATGCTCGGGCATCCGGGTCGGGGGAGGCTCGGATGGCTTCGTTCCCCGAGGTGAGTGGAAGAAGTTCGTCTTTACTTCTATTTTTTTTTTTTTTTTTTTGTTCTGTATTTAATATATCCTGTGCAGGAGGCCGATGTGGCACTGGACGGGCTGAGTGCCCTCTCGAGCTTCATCGTCGGCGGGGTCGACCAGTTCAGGGCCCTGAGAGCCGAGCTCGAGGGAGCAAAGGCCGAGGCGGCGAGGGCGGAGGAGCAGGAGGCCAGAACTTTGGTCGAGCTGCTCGCGGCGGAGCGGAAGGCGACGGCGGCGGAGGCCGAGGCGGCAAGGCTGAGGGATGAGCTTGCCGAGGAGAAGGAGAGGGTGGCCCGGATGGCGGCGGAGCAGGGTGGAGTGTTCCGAGCCCTCGCCGAGCGGATCTTCCGCTCCAAGTACTTCGGCACAGTGGCGGCGCATCTGGTGAGTGCCATGAGTACTCCGATTACTTCGGCAGCGCTCGACCGTGTCGCCCAGGATTACCCCGAGCTTGACAAAGTCAAGTACGGGTATGAGGTGATGTCAAAGGAAGAGATGCTGCAGGAGTACGCCGAAGTACTCGTGGAACACACCGCGGTGATCCCGGTGGTCGAAAGGCTGGCGCGGGAGAGGGCTCCGCTCTCCGAGGAGGCAGTTCGCCGCTGCCCTGCGGATCGGGATGACAGTCTCGAAGCTGTCATCGCCGATCTGGCGAGGAGGCGGCCGGCCGAGGCCGAGGAGGGAGACGGTGAGGGCGGCGCTGAGGAGCCCGAGGTGGGCGATAGTTAGCTTTCTCTTTTTCTTTTTTTTTTTTTTTTTAGTTTGTATCACGTCGCCGCTAGGGCGGCGCTTTTTCCACATGTATATATAAAGTACATGTTGTCGAACTGTGCTTTGTGCTGAACTGTTTAATTTTTTGCTGCTGTAGCCTGCCTTTGACTTCTCCAATACTTCGCATTTTGAACAACAAATAAGCGAGCTTCGTCGTGCTGCCGAGGCTGCCGAGGTCGAGGTCGCGTGTTGGAAAAGCCGAGCTACCAACATCGAGACCGAGCTCGAGGCGAAGCTTAGGTCAGCTCAGGAGAAGCTTGACGAAGAGCATGCGAAGTTTCTGGAGCTGGAAGACAAGTTCCAGAACGTCAAGGACGATCTGCAGACTTTTAAGGCCATAGGCGAGGAGCACGAAGAGTATGAAGAACGTATACATAGAAGCGGTGGCCTAACCATATACGAGGTCTCTACACAAATAAAGGAGGTCCGAGCTCGAGCGAGGGAGTACCGAGAAAGGTACGGCGATGACTCCTGGCAAGTTCGCGAGCAGGAAGAGGCGCTCCTCAAGCTCGGATCCATGTATAAAATTGTTCAGAAGAGGAACCCGAAGCTGAAGAGGTGGATCGAGTCTAAGAAGACTTCACTCGAGGTTTCCTCTTCGGGTCAGTTGGAAAGAAGTTCGGCTGGCGCCCCCCTCACTTTGGGTCGAACTCGAGAAGAGACTCTTGCCATCATGTCCCGAGGTGGAGGGCGGCGTGCTTCAGGCGGTCGAGGTCGGGCTGTGCCTTCAAGCCGAGGTCGAGCTGTGTCTCAAAGCCGAGGTCAATCTGCACCTTCAGGTCGAGGCCGAGGTGGTTTCGGCCGTGGTGAGGGGATGGCTTTTTTGGATTCGGTGCTCGGTCATGGCGGCGCCAGCTCTAGCTCGGGTATGGGCTTCGTGGAGAAATACCTTAGTTATAGTAGTAGGTCTCCGGGCTCAGATCCTCCAAGCTGATTGTAATATGTACTTTATGAAATAAAATACAACTTTACTTGTCATTACTTTTCTAATGCTCTACTTAATTTGTGTAATCAAGTTTGCTTCGATTTGTGATGACTGGCTCGTACTTCGTAATAGCTTCGTTCGACACCGAAGTTTTACTTCGCCTGAAGGCGAAGTTTGGAGACTTCAGGTGGTTGAAGGCGAAGTTTTGAGACTTCGGGTAGCCACTTCGGTTAGGGACGAAGTTTAGGCTTTGAAGTTCTTTGTTTGTCGATGTAATCGATAGGAGTGGTCTCCTCGCGCGGTTGACTGCTACTCTCAATTTGGAGTTTTAGCTTGACTTGGATCTAACGTAGTATGTACATAAAAAATGCTTCATAAAAGAACTTAATAAAATACAAACTACATAAATTACAAATAATATTTCTTTAAATGAGAAATATGCCAAGTTCGGGGTATTGGCTCCCCAGATAAGTGGACGAGCTTGTATGAGCCTTTGCCGAGGACATCTTGGATTTGATACGGACCTTCCCAGGTGGCTTCAAGTTTACCGAGCTTCTTTGACTTGCTAACTTCATTATTCCTGAGAACGAGGTCGCCTATTTGAAACTGTCGATGTTTCACTCGATTGTTGTAATACCGAGCTACTTGTTGTTTGTACCGAGCTTCTAGTATTGAGGCTCGTTCTCGTTTTTCCTCCAACAAATCCAAATTTGTTCGGAGGCCTTCTTCATTGGCATCGGTCGTGAAGTTTATAGTTCGGGGGCTCGGTAGGCCGATCTCCACTGGGATTACTGCCTCGGTTCCGTAGACGAGGCTGTATGGTGTTTCTCCATTGGATGTCCGAGGTGTAGTTCGGTAGGACCATAGGACTTGGGGTAAGTTTTCAGCCCAATCTCCTTTGGCTTTATCGAGACGAGTCTTTAAACCTTTGACTATTGTCCGGTTTGTGACTTCAGTCTGACCATTCGCCTGAGGGTGTGCTACCGAGGTGAATTTTTGCTGGATATTGAGCTCGTCACACCATTCCTTGAATGCCTTATCCGTAAATTGAGTCCCATTGTCCGAGACGAGAATGTGAGGTATACCGAAGCGACAAACTATACTCTTCCAAACGAAGTTGAGGGCCTTTTTGCTCGTAATTTTTGCAAGAGGCTCGGCCTCTACCCACTTCGTAAAATAGTCGATGGCGACTATTGGGAATCGTAGTTGGCCGGGGGCTTGCTCAAAGGGACCGACGATGTCTATTCCCCACTGCATGAAGGGCCAGGGGCTTTGCATGGTGGTCAGCTCGGTTTGAGGTACCCTCGTTATTGTCGCATGAATTTGGCACTTCGGACATCTTTTGATGAGGTCGACTGCGTCTCGTAGCATGGTCGGCCAGTAGTATCTCCATCTCATAATCTTTCTGGTTAAAGTCCGAGCTCCGACATGACTGCCACAGGATCCTTCATGCACTTCGCGTAAGATGTAGTCCGCCTGATTGGGTCCTGCACATCTTAGAAGAGGTTGAAGATAGGATTTTTTGTACAATACTCCCCGATCTAGGACATATTTGACTGATTTGTTCTGAAGCTTCCGAGCTCCATTTTTATCATCAGGGAGTTCGCCTCTTTCTAAATAATCCTGAAGTGGTGTCATCCAGCTCGGCTCGTCATCGATTATTGCGTTCACTTCGGCTTCGTCTATACTTCGGGTCGTGACTTCTTCTACCGGAGAGGCTGTGGATGACGACGCGAGCTTGCTTAATGCATTAGCTCGGTCGTTTTCATCTCTCGGGATTCGTATCAATTCGAAGTATGAGAAGCTTTCTTGTAAAGTTCTAACCTTGTGGAGATACTTCTTCATCCTTTCATCTCGTGCTTCATATTTTCCGAGGACGTGGCTCACTATGACCTGGGAGTCACTGTAGACTTGGATGGCCTGTATCTAAAGGTTTTGCGCGAGGCGAAGTCCAGCTATTAGGGCTTCGTATTCTACTTCGTTATTGGTGGTTGGGAAGCTTAACCGCAAAGCATAAGGGATTTGTTTCCCTTCCGAACTGATGAATAAAACTCCAGCTCCACTTCCCTTTTTGCCCGACGCTCCATCGACATAGACTTTCCAACAATCTATGGGGGGTGTCTTCGGCATCTCCTCGGCAGGTTTGGTAGGCTTCGGAGGCTCGGTGAATACTGTTTCCACCAGGAAATCCGCCAACGCTTGCCCCTTGATAGCTTGCCGAGGTGCGAAGGAGATGGTGTGCTCACCAAGTTCGACCGCCCACTTGGCGATTCGCCCCGAAGCTTCAGGCTTCGTAAGCACTTGCCGAAGTGGTAGGTCGGTCAAGACTTGTATCGGGTGAGCATGAAAGTATGGTCGAAGTCGTCTTGCAGCATTTACCAGGGCAAGTGCGACCTTCTCCAGAGGTTGGTACCTCGTTTCTGGTCCTTTTAGAGCTCGGCTTATGAAGTATATAGGTAATTGCCGAGGTCCTTCTCGAACTAAGACTGCACTTATTGATTCGTCCGAAGCGGCGAGGTATAGGGAAAGAACCTCGTCTTCGTTTGGGACGGATAAGGTGGGCAAGTTGTCGAGGTATTTTTTCAAACTCTCGAAGGCTGACTTGTGCTCGTCATTCCACTCGAAGCTCGGGGCTTTTTTCAAGACTTTGAAGAATGGGAGTTGCTTCTCGGCTGCTTTAGATAAGAATCTGCTTAACGCGGCCAAGCAGCCCGTCAACCGATGTACATCGCGTATTGACTTCGGCGCTTGCATCTCCTGGACGACTTTAACTTTTGCTGGATTAGCTTTTAATCCTTCGCGGGAAACCCAACACCCTAGGAATTTTCCGGACTGGACCATGAAAGTACATTTTCCGGGGTTTAACTTCAGGTTTACCTCGCGGAGCAATTTGAAGATGACCTGGAGGTCGTTTAAGGTAGTGTTGACTTTTTTGCTTTTGACAACGATGTCGTCGACATATACTTCAACAATCTGACCGATGTGAAGTTCAAATATTTTGTCAACCATCCTTTGATATGTAGCTCCAGCATTTTTAAGTCCAAAGGGCATCTTCTTATAAGCGAAAATGCCGAAGTCTGTAATAAAGGCTGTCTTCGGAGCGTCTTCGGTAGTCATAAGGACTTGATGGTAGCCTTTGTACAGATCAAGAAAACTAAAAACCTCGTGACCGACGAGGGCTTCTACTTTTTTATCAATGTTGGGGAGGGGATAACAGTCTTTAGGGCAGTGTTTATTGAGATCGGTATAATCAACACACATGCGCCATCCTCCTACTTGTTTCTTCACCATCACGGGGTTGGCCAACCATGTCGGATATTTTACTTCGAATAGAATATCAGCTTGTTGCAGTTGGCGTACCTCGTCGCGTATTACCTGGTTTCTCTCGGCAGCGAAGGCTCGTTGCTTTTGCCGAACTGGTTTTACCTCGGGGTCGATGTGGAGGTGATGAGTTATAATATCTGGTGATACCCCGGTCATGTCTAAGGGAGACCAGGCAAAAATGTCTCTAAACTCCCGAAGTAGTTGAATAACTTGATCTCGGAGTGCGGCACCCCCGACGAAGCCGACCTTGACGATCTTGGACACATCGTTTTCATAGAGTACGACGTTTTCTAGAGGTTCTGCAGCAGGCGAGGTTGACTTCGGCGTGCCGGGGTTCTGTAATTGCTATGCTTGGGGATGTTGTACACCAGAACCTCGGAGTGCGACCTGCATGCACTCCTTGGCCTGTGTTTGATTTCCCCGAAGCGTGATAACTCCATTCTTTGAAGGTATTTTGATCATCAAATGGTAGGCCGAGCATACTGCTCGTGTCGCTATCAGCCAATCTCTGCCTAATATAATGTTGTAGGGAGAGTTGGCTTTGACGACAAAGAAGTGGATTATCTTTGTAGTGGATAATGGACTTCGTCCTACCGTCACGGGGAGTGAGATCGTTCCATCTGTTGAGGTCTCCCCTTGTGTGAAATTCTTCAATGGAATGGGTGCCGGCTTTAAGCGCACTTCTTCAATGTCAAGTTTGCCGAAGCAACCTTTGAAGAGTACGCTGACCGAGGCTCCACTATCAACAAAGACTCGGTGTACCAACTTGTTAGCCACCACGGCCTCGATAATAGTGGCATCTTGATGAGGCGAGGCATGAGGAACAGGGTCGTCATTAGAAAAAATAACGACCTCGTCTTTTTTGAACCTTTTGTACGAAGGCTCTTCCGCGGGTCGGTTCCGAGCTTCTGCCTTCAGCGACGACCTTGTTGATCCTTGGGGCACTCCGATGATGGCGGCGATGACTCCATCATACTGAGGTTGATTCTCGTCATCGTCTTCGTCATCATGTCTTGTCTTCTTATCTTGGGGTTTGCAATTTTCTCCCTTATTCCTTCTTCGTTTGTTTCTACCCCGAGGTTGAGTATCCGGTTGATTTTGACCTCGGTATCCTCCTAGAGTGCCATCTCGTGTTAGGCGGTCGATTTCCGAGGCAAGATTGCGACACTCCTCGGTATCATGTCCGTAGCCGCCATGGAATTCGCAGTATTTATCCTGCGATCGTCTGCTTGATCCAGTTCGGGATAGTGGTGGAGGTCTTTGGAACAAGTTCGCGTGAAGCTCATAAATCTCTGCCCGAGATCGGTTCAGCGGAGCGATCCGATCTTGCTCTGGATTATGCCGAGGTCCGAGGCGAGATGCTAATGGACCTCGTTGGATTCTTTCAAGAGCACCTCGTCGATGTTGCCCTTGATCAGCTCGTTCTTCTCTTCTCCTTTTATCCTGACCTTCAGGTCGGTCAGTAGCTCGTTTCTTCCTATCCGCTTCATCCGCTTCGGCGAACGCATCAACAATCCTCCATAGCTGTTTGGAGGTTTGGGGGCGCTCTTTTACGAGATCCCTGAAAAGTGTGCCGGAGTGAATGGCGTTTTGGAACGCCGAAATGAGAACATCGTCGGAGAGGCGATCAACCTTGAGGCTTTCGTTGTAGAACCGAGCTAGGAAGTCGCTAATGGATTCTCCTTGTCCTTGTTTTAGGGTAAGGAGTTGGGCCGAACTCATTTTTGCTTCGGCTTTTTGGAAGAAACGCCTCTCGAAGGCATCTAGAAGGTCGGCGTACGACCCTATGCTGCTACGAGGAAGATTGTCAAACCACTTCCGTGCATTGTCCACCAACAGTTCGGGGAAAACTTTGCACATATAAACATCCTCGGCCAATCCCTGGTTCAGCATATTATATTGATATTGCGACAGAAAGTTGCTCGGGTCGCAAGAACCGTTGTAGGGTTTGATTGGTGGGACCCTGTATGCTGAAGGGAGTGGTGTGTAGAGGATTTTGTTGGTGAAGGGGGTAATGATTCTGCTGTAAACAGTGAATCTTCCTTCTCGGTGGTCGTCCTCGTCACGTCGAGAATAGTCGACGTTTCGACGAGGTGGCGTCTTCTCTCTTCGGTGTTCCTCGTCACGTCGGTAATGGTCGACGTTTTGACGAGGTGGAGTCTTTCTTCGATGCTCCTCGTCACGTCGGTAATGGTCGACGTTTTGACGAGGTGATGTTGAGCCTCGCCGAGGTGAAATAATGTTACCTCGGCGATTATGCAGTCTTCGGGGGACTTCGTCATCTCTCTCATCGGCGATTTGCTCCGAAGCCTGGGGTCGCTGTGATGGACCTGCTTTATCCTCTTCGCACTGACCTCGTTGTTGATGCTGTTCGGCGAATTTGAGGAAATCTTGCTCGTGGAGGTCTAGATATGCTTTGAGCGCATGGCCGAGCAGAGGTTGAAGTGTGGCATTCCCTTGATGGTTTTGATTCAATCTTCTACTGCTAACGGAGTCATCAGCTCGTTGAGAAAGGACATCTTCTACATGCCCTTCGGGAGTTCGGCGGTTCGTGGCCTGCCTGGCAGACCGAGCATAGTGTCCCTCCCCTTCGTTAGTAGATGGACGAGGTGGATTACGAGGTATCTCAACCTCGTTTTGCTTTCCTTTAGCAGCAGCAGCTATGGCAGTAGATCGGGTGGATCTAACCATTGTGTTTTCACTTCGGAAATAGTGATCGGACACAAAATTTACTTCGTTTCCCACAGACGGCGCCAGTGATCGATCGCCGATTTTCGAGGTGAGATTTGCACAATGATTTGAAAGTAAACGAGACGAGGTTTACGTGGTTCGACTTTTAATGAAGTCTACGTCCACGGAGAAGGGAGCTTGTTTATTATGAATTAGATGAGAGCTGATGTATAGATTACAGAAAGTGATTCTGTCCGTCTCTAATTTAACTATCATCTAGTATTTATAGATGAGAGAGTCGGTTTATGGCTATTTATAGTAAGTGGGCCGTGCTATTGGGCCAGCCGAGCTGCTCTTGATGGGCCAAGGTGTTGGGCCGCCGAGCTGCTTCTGGGCATTGGGCTTTATTGATGGGCCATATCATGCCATATCCTATCAAAATCTGATTAGCATTTATTCACTTTTATAGTTTTATTAGGCATTAAATTCAACTGAATATGTCACTATTCAAATTTATTTGAATTTTTAATGAGTTTTAAGATTGTACTATATATGAAATTGATTATTAGTGGAACCTAACCTAACACGTTTTGAACTCATTTACTAATTCGATTTTCGCGTGCAGTTTAATTTTCTTATGAAAGAAATTAAAAAACATACATAATCAAGAATTCTGCTAGGTTTAATATTTAATACATTTATTTATTTATTTAATATGTGTATATAAATTAGAAGTGCTATGATTGACCTTAAATATATAATAATAAACTCAATTCAGAAGTTATAAGTTTGCGTTTGCGTTTGCGTGCGTCGTGGTGGGGACATTGACATGTAACCTTTTTTCTTTTTTTTTTATTGGTAAATAAACAAAAGTTATATATATAGTTGGCAACAAGCTAAATGAATTAAAACTTCCATAAAGATTGGTCACGCTATTTATTTTTGGTTTCACAAGAGAAGGTGGTGGTAATTATATAATGATGTAATAATAGATGTGGGTCACGGAATTAATGTAGATCAATATAACTTTGTAGTTTGTACATAAATAATAATTAGAAAATAGGTGGAGTATGGTGCAGTGTATATTACCACTGTGGGTCCCACTTCAATACTTCCATCACCAATATTCAATGCATCCTCAGATGTTTTGTTTGTTTCTATGTTTATTTCTGTATTTATTTTTTTCCTCAAGGATAACATAAGAAGATTAATGGAGTAATTACGTCTTTTGAGTGTTTCAAGAAGAAAAAATAATAGGTTTTTGAGGAAAAAAGATTAATAATTAGGAGTATAACTTATTTGTTTTTAAAATCATAACAACTTAGTTCTAATTTCCCAAAACAAAAAGTAGAATAAAAAAGGAACTTTGAGTTAACTTAAAGATAGTGCAGGTGCTGTCCCATTTGTACGAGTTTTATCATGAAATTGTGCTTCGATTTCATTGGCTTTGTCATTCATTTAACTCTAACATACATAAAATTAAATTATTGACCTACCATAATGATTACCATGTCCCTAACATTTTGTCATAGATATTAAGAAAGCAAATTGTAACATATTCTTGTACTATATATCTACAACATTCAACAATGCCTCCTAAATGTTGAAAAATGCAATACATTTAATCTCAAGCCCAAATCATCCCAACACTTCTGAGCAAGTGCATCACATCATGTTCAATTTACCTTAACCAATCTTGCAAGTGGATTACCCACAACATCAAAAGAAAATGTCATATAGTATATAATTAATTGTAAGATGAAATAAGGGGTTGTTGCTGATGCTCACACCTCTCTTCTAAATCACCAATTCCAGTATTTGATGGCTTTGCATTCTTGTACATGGTGTAGAGTACCAACTGTGATACTCCAAGTAGAAACCCAAATCCATGTGGTACCTTCATTTGCGCGTACAACACATTATGCTATAATTTTTTAAATATTTTGCATCTAAATTATCCATTAAATTATATGTACTGCTATAACAATATAGCAAGTCTAATATAGACTTAGTAGTGTACCAAAATAAAGTATTTTTGAAGCTACTGAGCAAGAAAAAAGTATTTTTGAAGCTACCGAGTCACACAGTTATATATTTCTAATCATTGTATGATATAGACTTTGATGGAGCATGAAACTCTAACTAACAGGGAACCAAATCATTGGAAGAAATTCAATTAGAGAATATTAATCAAGACTTACTAGGAGAAAAATGTCACGAACTAACATGGCGTAGATAACCCACACGAGACCATTCGAGCAGAGGCAGACTGAGAGCAATAGTGGCATGTATTCCACACTCTCTGTTGTCACTACTTTTTTCTGAAAGATTGTATCAAATCATTCACAAGTAGAAGTTTTAATGATTTAGGATTCAAAAGATAGATTATCAATCATCATAGGACCTGGAAGATAAAGACTATATAAATTTGAAGGCCCCAATGCTAAATGAACATAGTTTCTACTAAAAAGAAAAGCTGTACTGGAGTTTGAAAATAATGTTTCTAAAAGCATTTATGAACTGTATAGTAGTGCAAGGATACTTGTATATCTAAATACTCAACCAGCTTTACCTATTAAGCATTTTATGTTCGCAAGTGAATCGCAGCCCAAAGCTTAAAGAGGCCTAAAATTTAATGCAATCAAGTAGTAAAAAGTTGAGGATTGACCCAATTTATATATACTTAAATTATCAATGGCCCAAAGTAAATAAAGAAAGACGATAAAAGAGAGAATGGAGTTACCATGATAGACAAAGGGGAAGCGTAACGAAGAAGGTTGAAACATGCACACATAAACCCAGTGAAATTGATGCTCGCTTCTCCCTCCAATTTCCACTCACTCACCCATATCGCCGCCACCAGAATCCCTACATCCATAGCCGCCGCCACCGACGCAGTGATAACCTGAAACCGCCGCCGGAAAACCACTCGTATTACACACATAACAATCAGATATCTAATCAAGCATTTCATCCAACAGTCGGTGCTCAAAGCATAAGAAGATGAAGTTCACCTTAGTTCTAGGAGGAGCGAATGATAAATAGATAAAGAGGTAGACGGTGGAAATGATGATGCCAGATCCATTAACAGTAGCAATGAGCAATGAATCTGGTTTGATGATTCCGTAGTAAGTCCATAGAGCGGCATTCAACACCATACATATGTAGGGGAAGCTCGAGAAATCTTCCGTCGATCTCTTCTTCACTATCCTCGAAAAAGTACCTCTGCAAGCACAGATTGCTTGCTTTGTGAATTGCGATCGTGTTCATAGATGTTTAGATCGAGATGAAGAATTGAATTGAAAGAGAAGAACGCAACACATACATGGGCGAGAGCAGTATTAAGAATGCGGTTATATTTCCTGAAAAATACAAATAAATAAAAAAGAGAAGAAGAAGAAGAAGAAGAAGATAATTAATCAATAAATACAATATTTGAATTTAGTACCTAAAACCCCAATCAAAAAGCTAAGCTCCACCATGTTTGCTGCTGGAGAAATAGACGAAAATAGCAAATTTATGTAACTATATATACATTTTTTAATGATAATTAAGTAATTAATTAGTGGTAATGTTGCTTTTGGGCAGCTCAATGGGTCACGTGTTTAAAATTAAGAATTTTGTCATCAGGTGCTCCTTGAGTCAAAGATGTTAAGAGTTTCAATTTTATTACTATCATTATGTTGAGATATTATACAATATTGAAATGAGAGAATATATTTAATTGTTAGCAAAAAGAATATTGATATTGAAGATACTTCCAAACACCCCGATATACTTCCAAACACCCCGATCGGTATTTCTACCTACTATTTCTTTTTAATCTTTTTGCTTTTTTTTAGTTATGACGAGATTAATTAATCCTAATTAAAACGTATGAATGAGCATTAGCATACTTATAATTAATACTTCTAAATTAATAAATAATGTGCAGTGCCAAAACATAAAATAGTACTACATGTGATTCGATTAATTTATTTTCCTAGCTAGCTAGTTTTACCAAATCATAGTAATAACTTACTAAGTAGGTGGCAATAACATTTGTTTTATGGTGGCAAGTAGAGTAAAATATGTCAACTGCCAAGAAGCACAACATAGGATAAGAAACTTATAATCAATTTATTTATTATCTTTCCCTAATTTTATTTGCTCCAATCAAATCTCACTATAATATCAAGTGAGAAGAAAGAAGAAAATAGAAAACTAAACTATTTAATTATGTTTCATAAATTTCAGCAACTGGCAGAAGTATTAATGATACCAAAACAGATTTGGTAGTATTAAATTCTGTGTCACCCCTAAGCCTAACGGTCAAATTTTTCGAACTCATTGAGTTATACCTTAAATAAAAGCAAGCGCCTTCTCACATCAATTCCTCTTTCAGATTCAACTGTAACATTTCGCCAAGGAAATTTTCCCCACCAAAAAAAGGAAGAAAAATCAAGAAACGTTTCTTTCAGATTAAACATGGGATGTTTTCCTGCTTGTTTTGGTCATTTGAGGCGTAGTATAACTACAGAAAAGGTCCAACATCAGGTATACTATAGCATAAACTCTTTCTGGTGTGTGTGTGTGTGTCTGAAAAGATAAAACAGAGTCTAATTTGATGTATGCTGCCAGCGAATATTAAACATGTTTATGAATCGTAATTTTGTTGTTTGGTCTTAGTGTTTACCTCTCAGCAATGAGCAGCGTGAATCTATGAAGCCCTTACCAGATAAAACAGAATCACTAAAGGAGGTGATTTTTTCAGAATCTGAGTAAGCTTTCTATGTAGTGGAGTATATTTTTCTGTTTTTTTAATCTATCATAAATCCTGGAAACACAAATGCTCAGCTTGATTTTACCCTGTATTTAATCAGATGTAATCACAAAGAAGAGATGGATATCCACATAGGCAATGAGGAAAAACCAGTCTTTAATGATTCAAATCTCAAGAAAGACCAAGAAAATGAAGAAAAAGAAGAAAATGGAGATGGAAAAGTTCAAAATGGGCAACTAGAGATCTTGATCAATGAGAAAGAATCCATTTCAGAATGCATGGAGGAAGAGTGTTGCAGCTCTCTGTTTTCTCTGTCCATAGATTCTAGGAAGCAAGTTTTTGGTGCAGAAATGGGAGAGAAAGAGGTGAGCAGCAGCATACCCAAGATCATCAAGAACAACAACAGCGCATCATTAAGTAAGTACGATGAAGAAAAGAAAGAGAATGTCCCTTCGAGCAAAGATCCCATGATGATAGAAAGAGAGCAAACATTTGACAAATCGAAGCCAATGGAGACTAGCCTTTCCTCCTGGTTAGTTGTGTCCCAAAATTCACCTCAAAAAATGAATGGAGGCAGCAGCTCACCTGAGAGTGAGAATAACTATGGAGATAGGCAGGTTTTGGGAGTGATTTCTACTGCAGATGTCATAAAGTTGAATGGATTATCATCCCTCAGATCGACACCATGCTGTAGCAGCGATGATCAGGCAGGAGTCGGGACTGTGGGCCGGTACTGGCGACGGAGAGGCGGTGCCAGAGATTCTTGCAGAGAAGTTTAAACTGTTTTAACGGGAGTTTAGAGAAGGCATATTGCTTGGTGCGTAGTCTTGTATCGTACCAGATTTGTTTAAATTTATTTTAATAGGAACCGTTTGTTATTGGAGTTTCTCTTCTACCAAGATGAATAAGTCCAGAATAATACTTGAATGTTGCTGCGTTATTGCATGGATATATAATTTGGATATACGGTTTCACTTTACTCGTGAAATAATTGTTATATACAAAGTAAATTACAAAGGAATTTAAGAGATAATCAATGCACAGCTAACTAATAGAGTTTTGCCCACCCTAACTTTTATTGGACTTGAATGTGATAATCATTTAAACTTTAATCTACTAAAGCTAAGCAAATGACATTTACATTATTCTTCATCATTGATTTGAATTTGAACAAAATATAGTCAAGGACGATCTTTCAGCACAATCTTGTCTAGATGCTGTGGGAGAAACTACAAACATCACTGTATGATTGTGCTCCAATATGCCGCAGTGGCCATGAAGAAACAACATGCAGAACTGCATTTGTTAAATAGTTGCAGCTATGTACCCGGAAGGTGAAAGTAACATGTAACTTGTCATACATCATGAAATAGCCTCCTGATTTGATCTACTGCTGCAGGCATCAATGTGATCGGGCATCGTTTGTACTGTGGCACAAAGAGAACGCAATATATATAAAGTTAGCACTGAAAAACCCATCGGCGTCTCCACTTTACAAGAAGCTAAAAAATTCTTCACGTAAAATGCAGTGGTAGAACATAAAGAGAATTATCCAAAAATAACTTTATCATCTGGTAACAAATTAAAACTGCAAACATGCTCCTTCATTGAAGTTATCCTAAAATTTAATCTGTTTCATAGACTACTAAAACCACTTATGATCACAGAAACACTGATATTTACCATTGCATCAAAAAATTGCTCTCAAGAGGGACATCCAATAATAGTAAAACTACAAGTATTGTAAAAAAGAGACCCTTGCCTGATTGGTATATTTAAATACACAAGTGTAGCAAAACACAAATCCTGATACAGCCATTACTGATGGATTTGCACGCTTCTGCAAACATAATGGGCAGAGTGTCCTATCCAGGGGTAGTGGAATCCCCTCCTTCGCGACCTGTTTAGAAGCCAATATGTCAAGAACTTGATTGTATATTCATGATGATTGTAGTAGATATGTTATGAAACTAAAACAAGTATGACCCTAAAGAAAAAGAAGATGCTATTGTGTTGCAAGGTGAGCAATAGACCTTTGGAGGCGGAGGTGGTGGAGGAGGAGGATATACGGTTGGAGCTGACATCCTTTCTTCAGCAGACTGATACCACCATTCCATCATCTGCACAATCACACGTTAGTACTATTTAAGAGTAGACAAGGAGAAAAATACAATTTTAAAGCATGATGGGTTATTAGTTTATGGAAGTGCATACTCACTTTGAAGAAAAATACAGCTGCAATCAAACCAGTCTGGGCATAGTCAAGAACAGCATAAGCACAATTGAGTAAACCACCTTGTATTGCCTGAAAATGAAATTTGGAATAATTGATTCAGTTTCAAGCATACTTCAGCACAATCCAGAAGAACTAATTGGATGGAAAAATATATAGATTTAGTTTCCGTTTTTCTTTTCTTTCTGGTCAGGAGCCAACATTCCATTAGGTTCTCTATAACCAGTACAAGAACATTAGGAAATCCTTCCCGTAAAAGGCCCATAAAGGTATAGACTATCCCTGCTTATAGAACAGTGTATATGCGATCCACATTCCTCACTTGAACTAAATGTTTTTGTTATTAAAGATAGGAGAAACTATAGCTATGTGAAATATTACGAAAGCATAAAAATACATAGCCAATAAAGCAAAAGTCTACAGATCACCTTTAGCCAAGGGGAGCCACGGAGTCTCTCACGTTCACGACTTCTTATTTTCGAAATTCTGGAAGACGTATCCATCTATCTTGACATCATAAAAAGATGAAAGCTCAGTATAATATGAGGAATGAATGCGCATAACAAGAGGGATGCTTGCTGGATCCTAGAATAGTGCAAGTTTGATGGGAAAGACGTGCCTAGGGTGTTAAAAGTTAAGCATATCATTGTGAAGGATGCACTTCATAAAAATGACTCTAGAGCCTCTCTTAGTTAAAATATCTAGTAGTGCATATGCAATAATACTCAAACTTAGAAGTATACCTATGAATACCCAAGCTTAGAAATATACCCAAGAATATCTAAACTTAGAAAAATATACCTACAAACCAGTTGGTGATTGTCAAATACTATTGGTCCTCAAAAGGATTTGTAGTCTTATTAAGCTTATCATTCTGTAGAAAGACATTGCAGTTGACAATATATGCATAGGAGAGACTTTTTGAAAACTTCAGAGCAAATAGCTCATAAAACCATGGAAAACTTACCAGCTCTTGCCCAGTAGCTCGACAAACATGAATGCTAAGTGCATGTAATCCCAGGGAGTAAAACCCAGTGGCGTCCAGCAAATACAATAGCTGATAGGCAAAAGATAATCCTGTATATGAGAACACAAAATTAGAAGAATGATGACAGTAAGATCATTTTAGTGTACAACTAGCTTAACAAGCAAACACTCAAGCAGTTTCAACTTTCAATAAAGGAAAACTAAAATACAAAATTCAAAATATCTGAACTTATCTACTCATACATGAGCAATCAAAGAAACTGCAAACAATTCAATAGCAGTTGAGGGCAAAACTTATGGACCTTCATTTCCAGCATGCAGCCAAGGATAGCAAGCACTAACAATCTTCCTCAACCTTTTGATGCAACGAGCTCTAGCAGATGCTTGAACATTTGAGCTGTCCCTTGACCCAAAGGAATTATTGCCTCCAGTAACAAAGTCATCATCAAACCTTTCATCACTATCTCCCCAAAGACTTGCCTGAAGACTAGCTTCCCTTTCCCTGTTGTGGATTGATTGAAGTTTTGACTTCAAATATGGTAATACAACCTGCAAAAGAGCACATAAAGCACAGTCATCAGAATAATAACGCACAGCATTGCTAACGAAGAAAGCTGAATGGTGATATATAGTTCAGAATAATAAATGGAGTTGCAAGATGATTATAATAAAGGACAGGAAGGCAATATGATGCTGGTATTGCCATATATATATCTCCATTTCATATCCCACACATAAGAGATTCACCTGAAAAAGAGTTCAAGACTGCTTGGAACTAAAGATAAAGAGTTGAATAGTCCAGCGAGAGTCACTGAATTTCAAAAGAAAATAAGTACATCAAATAAAATCTTTCGCATTCATCTAACAAGAGAAGCTCAACCAGGTCAGCAAATGGCCCACTGGAAATATAATTGGTCACTCCAAAAAAACTTAGTACATAGAAGTGACCTCAAAGAACAATGTAGCAGAACATCATCAAGAAAGGTACAAGTCCTTGATCTACTCCCACTTAATTGGTTAATGAATAATTAAGAAGATTCTTACCAGGAATGCAACTGACAGCACTTTTTGACATTTATGCAATCCCGTGTGATGGACCTCATCACCGGAATCTGTAGGGAAATTGTTCTTTTTCAATTTTATCTTAACACCTCTTCGCCGCAGGCCATATAAAGATTCCGAAAACGAAGCATCTGAAAAACAGATGGTAAGAAATCAGCAAATCGTAACCAGTAACAAGCAACAATCAGTATGAAAGCTGGAATTTCACAGAGTCGTTGTGGCTGGCTTTCCATACCATAAGCCAATAGAGTATCCATTCACAGAATCCACATTCTAAAGCGAATACAAAATATTATTCATCTCAACGAATCCATATAGATAGTAACAGATATGAAAAGGCAAAATTATCTCAGGAGCAGACATTGACGACAACTTTCACCTGTCGTGCGCAAACTGTGGGTTTCAAGAACTAACATGAGCAGTGCAAAAAACTCATCTTCATAATCCAGGATTTTATGAATGAAGGGTCTTCTTAAAGCAAACACCTGCAGGTTAAGAGACGAAATTTCAATCCCCACACCAATTATACAATACTCCAGAAATTAAATATCAAGGTCTGAATTTCCCAAGTACATACCCAGCAGCAGCAAAAAAGTGATTAAGTTTTATAGGTCTTCCACCATAACGTCCAATTTCTTCCCCAACCAAAATACATTTAAAATTCAGTAAACAGTTCATGGAAATTTACATATTTGCGTGAAACGTTCTACCAGTTCCTGAAAATCGTCTCTATAAGCCATCATTCCATACACATCGTACAGTTTAATTAAAAAATAAAACTTGGATTATTATAAAGCTGGGCTGCCTACTCTATCACCAAAATTTAGGAAATTCGAACACCTTGAATCGAATTATGCCCCCTCTCAAGTATACAAACAGCAAATGAAACTCTGCAACAGAAGGCAAAGGTGCAGAAGATGAGGAGGAGATACGTACACCGAGTGAGTAAGTGAGGGCGGCGCGTACACTCGAAGGCAGCTGCTGGGCTGCAGACATCTCGAAGAATGTCGGCCGCGTTCCTTGCCCTCCCACCTGAAACAACATCTCTACCTCTTCCTCTCTCTCTATCTCTGTATGTGTGCTCTTCTTCGTCTTCACTTCTTTTCATTTGCGATTCCTATAAAGATTTTAATTTATTTTATTTTATTAGAAACCGTAAGTTTAATAAGATTGACGACGTGGTCCTCATAGAATATAGGTTTTGCACTCGAATCTCCAAAGTTCCCATAATCTCCCAAAGACCCTCAAAGATATGGTTTTTGCATTAACATTTGTTTAACGTTACTGCGTCAAAATCCAAACTCATATTTCGTGATAAATTTATTATTTATTTGTTACTCTCTCCGTCCACCAAATTTCTTCTCATTTTGTCATTTTGGTTCGTCATCAAGTTTCTTCTCATTTATTTTTTATTTTTTGCATCTCCTTCTCCATTAACTACACTTTAACGTGAGTCTTATTATCCCCTCAATATACATTACTCTCATTCTCCACTCACTACACTTTACCCTTTAACAATCAAAGTCAATCATTTTATCAAAATCCGTGCCGGATCAAAATGGGAAGAAGATTGATGGACGGAGAGAGTATTATTTAGAGGAAACGAATATTATTTTCAATTTGATTTTTTGTATGCTTTGGGGAATTAGCTTTGTCATAGATTTACATTTAACACTACAATCTACATACATCATTCAAGATTTCTCTCCTTACAAAAAATTATATACATGGTACATCATTCACTTTATATTCCCAACAATCCTTTCAGAAAGGTTTGACAGAAAGAAATATAAATGACAAAAAATAGGGAAAAAAGATTCATACAATCTTAAAAAGGATTCCATTCTATCAATTTGAAGGTAGCTTGACAAAACAAGATTGTCAAAAATAACAGCAATGTCAATCACAACGTTTTATAACTATGCAGTGTAACGTTGGCGAAGATTTTCTAGAATTCTACTTCACAATTTGCTTGAGATGAGCTTTGAATAATCACAAGCTGAACATATGAGAAAAAAGACCTCTATCAAAAATGAAAATACCACCGATCAACCTGCATTTGTCCAACAGAATTCCTTTGTAGATTCTGGAGTTGCAAGAAGGTTGAAAGGTTTGCCGAGGCTATCTTTCAGAATAGCGATTTGCCCTTCCTTGAGTAGTATGTCTTCCTCAAGGGCCTCTATTTTCTTGCTGAGAGTGTTGACCTCGGAATTAAGTAACATGTTGCTCTCAGTATACCGCTTTACCTCCTCCCACATCATATCTCTCTCTTCCGATATCTTTGGCAGAATTCCTCTAATTATTGCCAGCTCCTTTTTGCAATCCTGCAGATTCCCTTGAAGTTGATTGATAGTCTCGTCTTTTTTCATCATCTGGCATACAAGGAAGACACAAAAATCATTATTCAAAATCTAAGCTACATTATGGCATGTGACATAAGGAACATATGCATTGCTGTGAGAATATAAAACAATGAAAGAAAGGTTATGCTTTCTCAGCTGAAATTCAAAGGTTTCATCCAATTGTTCAATTTGAAGAAAACTCTACAATCAAACATTGAGATATTTAATATGTATATGAAAACATCACATTACATGAAAGGAATTTACAAAATAAGTTATCTATGAATAAGAAAATGTATTTTTTTTTATACTTGTTATAATATTGAGTTTATATTATTATTTCCTAGTATAGCATAGCCTTAGTTATCTATAAATATGTACTTCCTCCTATTGATTAATACACGATTTTATTCTCCTATTTTACGATTCAACAATACTACATGGAGGAGATAACTAAATGTAGTTGACAGCATATCGAAAATTAAAACATATCTTTAACGTTAAGCTCAGGAAGAAGGCATTATTGTTACCTGAAGTTCAACTTCTTTCATCTTGTGGTTTACGCAAGAGAAATTATCCACGGCATTTTGGACTTCACTTTTGAGAACATCATTGCCCCTAATGGAGGCAGCAAGCTCAGCTTGCAACTGCTCCACATCAAGCTCCCTGGCATAAAGCTTCTCACGCAACAAACTGGTCAGCAAGGCCTCGGATTTCAATTCCGATCTGATTATGTTCTGGAATATAAACCATTAAACATGGCACAAAGTATGTTAGAACTTAGAATGATATAAAAATGAGAAATGGCATTCAAAATGTATAGTAAGAACTAATCTACCTCTGATTTCTGCTCATTACATTTGTGTGATCCATCACTCAAGAATTGTGTTTGAGTATCTACACAAACTGGGTGGCATTTTTCATGCATCAAAGTGGATTTCTCTTGAAGGATGCTGGACATGGTCTTTGTACTGGTTGCCAAGTTCTCAGCTGCTCGCTCTAGACCTTGGAGCTTCACTTCATATTCAATGAGTGCATGGCCATCTAAACAAAAGCCAGAAGTTGGCCCTTTGTTCAATGGGAAGCCACCATTGGTTTTGACATATTCAATTAATTTTCTGCCAAGGTGACTAGTCTCAGTTAGCAGTGGGAGCATTTGATTTTGCAAGCAGCTAATACGATTCTGAAGTTCATGGTCCAACTTAAAAGTTGAAAATCCACCTTCTGTCCCATTATTCTTCAGACGATTGAGTAAATCAATGTTCTCTCGCCTAAGTGAATCAATATCAGCCCTATATGACTCTACCTCCTTCCTGAGGCCATGTTCCACTCCTGTTAGCCTTACATGTTCAATTTGCAGCTTTGCAATACCAAAGTCAAAATTGTCCTGAGAAATTTTCTTACCAAGTTCTTCACAAAGACCTTGTAGTCCCTCAATTGTCCTCTCTTGATCATTACAGGTTCTTTGGAGCCTACTGACAACTTGGTGCATGTCCTTAGACTCACTATCCTTCTCCTCATACTTCCTCCGGATGCAATCTCTTTCTTCTTCCACTGCCCTAGTTTTCTCTTGCAATTCAGATAGAGTTTTCTGTAAATAATTGTTCTCCTCCCTAGCTTCCTTAACTTGAGTAAATAAATCCCCAAGTTGTTTCTCTGTGTTTGAAATTTTGGTTCTAGTTTCCATTTCCTTTTCACTAGAGGAAGAGACTTCTCTTTGGAGAGAAACATTTTGCTCTGCTAGTTCACGTACCCTTTCCCGAAGCCTGTGTTCTTCTTCCTGTAATTTCTCAAGCTTGAGGGACCACTCAGCCGATCTCCTGTCTAGTTCCTTTTCAAGTGTCAACTGCATCTCATTCTTTTCTTTCTCCAACCTCCCGTAATGTGCCTCTAATTCTGTCCTTCCCTGGTTAAGTTTCTCCTTAAACAAGGCCCTCTCAGCAATCCTATCCTCAAAGACTGCCGAAACCTCTAGAGCCAGATTTGCCTTATCCTCTGCTAGGCTTCGGATTGTTTGTATCAACGTTGGCACACCAAGTCCTTTTAGTTGAATAAAGTTTCCCTTTTGAAGCTCATCTGAGAGAGTGAGGGCACGGTCCTCAGCTTCCTTGAATTTTTTATATAATTCAACATCATTATCTGTCAAAGCATTGAGATTTTCTCCAGAGATGTCCTTATCACCAGAAAAAGACTCCTTTTCGAAATATTCAGATTTTTCATCATGGTGAAACCCATCACTAATCTCAGCCTGCCAATCCATGGTACAATTTTTTGGAGTATCTTCATCGTCGCTATATGCATTAGCATACCTATTCAAGTTCCTTCCATAGACATCTTCAATGGTGATTGGATTCTCAGAGGCACATTCTTTTGACCTCATCTTAGACGGAAACTGAGACTGGGAAAGTCTCTCAACCACATGCTTTGCTAGTTTTCGTGGTGATTCGTTGCAATAACCACTATCACACCCATCTTTTGAGGAAAACTGAGCTTGTGACATCTTGATTTCTCTGAAGGATCGTGAATTTGGTTTTTGCTTTCTAGAATCATGTGCAAAAGGTGCAGACAACTGAAACTTTGGCGGCTTCTTCACCACATTTCCATTTTCAAATTGGTTTCTCGTAGAAAAAGTACTTTTGGTTTCACACCTCTCCATCTGTTCCCCATCAATGAAACGATCCAAAACCTTACTTGAGAGATTACTAGAGCAATAAGAGGATATATCTGACAAATCAGAATGCACTCCAGAAATAGTACAATCATATTTATCCATGCTGTGTGCATTCCGAATTTTAGCTGTATCAACAAGATTTGAACTGGTTTGTCTCTCGGGAGTAAGAGTACGAGATCTGAACGAGAGAAAATAATTACAAGTCAGACAGGAATTACACGTTCATGAAGATAATAGCATGGATATAAACAAAATTATACACAATGTACAACACAAAATCCACAACGAACATAAAGAGCGTGACCTTGAGGAATGCCATCCTGATTGCTTATTTGGATAATAACTAGAAGTATGCGGCGAACCAGTTTGCTCAATGCTGTCCCTCATCCCTTTTCCAGTTTCATAGAAAGAGCCAGATGAAAACGAGAGGCTCCTTCTAAGACAGGGGGTACTACCAAATACCTGATCTTCGGATGCATGCTTTTTTTTCTTAACAGACTTATCAACTCTTTCAGCTGGTTTATCACAATAAGCTTGCTTGTCTGATGGTGGGGGAGAGATATTATTTGATGAACTTGATCTGAAAAAGAATAGTTTCTTCATCCCTCTTACTTTAACTCCCACGAGTAGTATTTATCATTGACCTTGGCTATGAATCAGTACATAAATCTACCAAGAGGGAAAAAAGTAGATATTTGAATTAGTGAGCTTTCTGTGATAGACAAACAAATGAGGAAAAACTACTATACAACGAACATCTAGGAAATGTACATAACTGAAACAGATATATACATATACATTAGGATCGAAACAAACAGATCACAGACTCAACGAGGATTCTGTTCCAGAAATTACAAGAATGGAGCATGAGAGCAATCATAAACATAGCAGAAACATTTGCACATAAGAAAAAAGGTTCAAACTGATAGAAAGAATGCAGCATATAACATAAAGTAAAACAATCAGATAAATACAGGTGGTCTGCCTAACACATTTACTGAAAAACAACCCTTTGATTCAGAACATCTGACGTGCCTACACATATATAAATTTTTAGCAGCTCTATTGAACAAATTGTACTTACACCACTAGTTACGTTTATAAAATATCTTAGTTGTCAGCAAAAGCTGTGTAATGATTTCAGACACCACCTTCACCTATAGCAGGTATCGTGAAGCTCCCGTGCAGTAAACAAAAGCACTAATCAAGGTGTTTCTGATCCGTTATTACAAAAAAAAATAAAGAATCACAAGTGTCTTGCCATTCTTCAAAGACCAGACAGACTACCCCCAATTTATCGTCTTCATACAAAACAACACTGCCCCACCAGCAATAATAGATCAATAACATCAAAAGTTTCAAATAAAATAGAAAATAAGAGTATGAGTTTTGACAATTCAAAATATTCTGAATACAGGAGAAAAAAACGAAATAGAAACATCTTCCAATTCAAGAGTAGCGCAATCAGATAGCAATACCTTCAAAATCAACACTGGATCGATTTCTTTTAATTCTTTTCCGGTCAAAAAGAAAAACAATAATTAAAGTAGAAAAAGAAGGTGGAATAAAGGAGAAGAGTGTGATACTTTCTGTTTCTTGAATCAGTAGCTGCACCACAATGGCTCAATTGCGTTTCACTTATTTTAAAAACAGATAAATTCGGATTTCGGAAATGAAATTCCTACAACCACAAGCTGCATCACTGTCACTCCATAACTTCAAGCAATAAATCGACCGTTATGAGACTTATCCATTTCCTTCTGTTTTCAATTTTCAAAAACTTGAAAGAAGAGACCAACATTGTACAGGAAATCAAGCAATTATTCAGAATATTAAGAGCAAGCTGTACATACCAAATATAGCTCCACAAAAAGATCACGCACAGAATGAGAAGATTAGATAGAAACAGACAATTGGCATTGAATGGAGATTACGAGTATCAATTGAGAGAGAGGGAGAGCGTGCATACTGAGGAAATCGCAAAGTCTGCGGCCGTTGGAATTGTGGGCTTTAAATTCTACAGTAATGTGAAGAAAAATGGTTCATTTCAGATAGTGGAGGAGGAGGCATAATAATCAAATATGATTAAGATATTTAGGACTGAAAGGGGATTACGAAGAAAGGGAAGGGTAATATCGTCAGCCACCGAAAGTTTAAATTTTCGATATCGCGCGTCATGCGCTCCTATGATTCGTTTTCCTTTTTGTGGGACCATGAGCTTAATCACATTCCAAATTACTATTCACCCCTTAAAAATAATTTCAATACAAAAGGACGACAACGACGCAAATTCGGACGGATTTTGCTTTCCGGTCTTCGTACTCATTTCATAATTTTAAGCATATTAAAAATTATTGCATCTAAAACTTCTACAAGTTTTTAATATATATAATAGTATGTTACAAGTTTATCATTAATATATATAATAGTATGTTACAAGTTTATCACGTAATAGATCATAATTTTTAAATGTAATTAATATAAATTTTCTGTTATCATAGCTAAATTTTTAAGTGTAATTATAAAAAACTATATGTTAGTAATGTTATCGGCTATAAGCTTTAAAATCCGTACTCACCCTCAATCCTAAAAATTTGTACACATATCCGCCCCATTAGAGTTGGGTAATCGAGAGTAACCGGATCCACGAGTAATTTTGTCATTCCTATATATAGTAAACATAACAATTAATGAGTAAAATTTCGTAAACTTACTTTAAAATATTTTTGCTCCTTGTTAAATAATTTATTTTATGGTTCTATTAAAAATTGTTTTACCATTTAATTTTTAATGAAACAAAATGTATATAGTTAATTTATATTTTAAAAATAAAATATTTGTTTATTTTTTATATAATAATCTTAATGATGCTATTAAAAAGTTGTGACCACTTTTAACATGATATAGTATTCTTTCTATTCCACTTATTTTGACATATTTTATGATTATAATATATTTTGTTGAATATAAAATGTGTGAAGATAAATGAGATGGAGGGAGTATTATGTAAGTTTTAATATCATTTTTGTCAGGATAGTTATATTGATGAGATTTTTAACTCTTTGAACTTATGATACTAAGGAGACCCAAATTTGCAGTGATAAAAGTATGTCTTTTAAATAGGCATATCGTTATTGCAAATATTAAAAGGTGATGTTGTACAATTACAAAATTTAGTACTGAATTTGATAGTCATAGCATCAATGGTTGTAATTATTTTTTTGTCACGACAACTAGTAAATTAAGCTCAAAGTTCACACAGCTCATGGGCCAACTATCAAATAACTCTCATTTATTTATTATATACCATTATTTACAATTTATTTAATATTCTTAATGTGTAGAGTTAAGTATGTATATTTCAATTAATATTAGTTAACATGTTTATTTCAATAAAGTAATTGCAATTATGGTACATATATAATTAAACACACGCATATATACATATAATCACACATCAAATCACCGTCACCATTTTCCCAAATAAAAATATGAAAAGATAACTCATATACTAGCATTATAAAGGTGGGCTGGAGTCTGTATGCCAGATTTTTTTATTTATATAGATTGATTAAAAAAAGTCCCCACTTAAGGTTTGTTTATTATGTTCATCAAAGACCAGATCTAGCCGTTGCGATTAAATACTTGTCTATGACCTATTTCTCATTTTTTTCTTAATTACGTGAATATATATATACCAAAATTATCTTTTAATACCTAGTATTGATCTAAATAATTTAATAATTAAAATTTATATTTAGTTAATTCATACAAAATTATTTTTATTTGATATATTCCATATATATATATATATATATATATATATGACTAAGGATAGCATCGCGATAACAATAAGGGTGTTTATTTGAAAATCAGGTGGGGTGATCGGTTCGGAAATGCGAATATTCAATTTTTGGATTAGATTTGCATTTGCATGCTTTAGGATTTTCGCGTTCAGTATTCAATACTCGAACGGTTCTTATTCGAAATATGATATATTTATTAAATAACTATATAAATTATATTTTAATTTGATAATTTAAAATATTACAATATTCAAAATATCCGAAATTCTAAAAAATAATGGAAAATAAACTATAAATATTAAAAAACATTAATTATTTTAGTCAATTCAAGTAATCTTTGTATATCAAAATACGAAATACCCCAATCAAGTACGAATACTCGAAATTTAAGTTTGGAATCAAGTTCGGATAGTTAAAATTTAGAATTTTAAATTCGTATATCCAAAAAGTTGGGATAGAATATCTAACCCGAATAAACATAACTAAATTACAATTTGGAAGTAAGCTTGTAAGGCGGATCGAATTCGAAAAGATTGTATAAGTATCAGATTGTTCTCTGCAACTGGGGAACATGGAGTTGGAATCAATAGTAATTGCGGATCAGAATGCCGCGGGGAATATGTACATAGGCCCTCTACACTCCTCCCGTTGTACATTGGGATTTGGTTTCACCCGAAACATCAGACCAATGATCAATCACTCGTAACTTATTAGCGCCACAAAAAGGTTTTTGGTGGAATTATTAGCACATATCATGGTGGGATCTTCAATTGTGATGAAATTATAACAACGTGTACCTACTTTAATCGGATGAAAAAAAAAACTTTTATGTCGGACTTTTAAGGAGGATATCATACAGCATCCTATCCTATTTTTTCTTTTGCCAGACCTAAAAAAAAGACCATTTTGTTTCCAACTCTACCGATAAACTCCGATGTCGAATTTCCAGTCTTACTTCAATATATTGATCCAGTGTCAGTGATATGGAGAAGGAAAAAATTAAAGACTCGGGAGAGAGCAATCCATCCTCAAACTTTCTTAATTCAAGTGATGACAATCTGAAGGAAATAATTCATCAAATCAAAGCCTCCAAAAACCCCGTAAGCTCATTCTTCCTCTTATTTCAAATACAATTGTTGGGTGAATGTGAATCTTGAGCTGATTAATTTCTTCGTTGGAAAAACTCTTATTCTTTGCAGACAGTTGTCAACTACGGTGCATCATGGTAAGTCCAATTATTATTATTATTATTATTATTATTATATAAATATGCGTGAGCGTACTTATTATGCAAGGGTAAACGTCAGCCAAGTGTTTGACGAAATGCCTAAACGAAGAAGTTTAGCTTTACTTTTATATTGAACTCATGTTGTCATACTTGTTAGCCACTCCAAATAATGTAGTTATACTCATTCAGCTAGCATTAAGGTTTAACCCAACGCTTACTTGGGTATTGAAGGATTAGTAGAACAAACAAACGGAACGTGATTGATCGGTTTTTGGTTATCAGGTGCCGTGTTTGCAGTCAGATCCTCCCCGCATACTGCCAACTGAGCAACAAGTTTCCAAAGCTATCTTTTGTGTATGCTGATATTGATGAATGTCCGGAGATGACTCAGCAGATACGGTACACGCCCACATTCCATTTCTACAGAGACGGCGAAAGGGTTGATGAGATGTTCGGGGCTGGAGAAGAGCGCCTGCACGATCGTCTCTGG
This sequence comes from Leonotis leonurus, assembly GCA_026898415.1. Taxonomy (NCBI): domain Eukaryota; kingdom Viridiplantae; phylum Streptophyta; class Magnoliopsida; order Lamiales; family Lamiaceae; genus Leonotis; species Leonotis leonurus. The sequence goes on from JAPKLX010000010.1 coordinate 1,936,195, forward strand.
CTGCACTCCTGAACTTAGATATATGTGCTTCCTTTTTTATCAGTTAGTAAACTCCAGTGCACTACTTAATCATCCTCATGACATTGCATATGTTTGGTATATTCTTGATGATTGGGAATAGCTGTGCTTTTCTTTATGGTTGAGAATCTTGATTCTTGAGAGACGAAATGAGGCTAAAGTGACCAAAAACAACAGTGTTCTGATCAAGGGTAAACTTCCTTCTATCCTTCAACACTTCATTGGGTAAGATTCAAGAATGCTACTAGAACTTATATAATGCAGCGAATAACGCTGATTTGCTCATTTTTTATGCAGAGAGAGAACACAATTTTTTATGTTACCCATAAAACCCTTGCCCTGTACACTTTCTTTTTCTTTGAGGACTATGAGAACATTGTTTCGATTTGTTTTTACTAATATCATTCTGATGCTGTAATTTGTTTTTTCAAAATTTTCAATATATATATATATATTAGAGTCATTAGATTAGTTAGTTAATAATAATATTGGTCATTAAGATGCACCCTTATATATGTTATCGATATATAGTCTAAGGTTGCCTTGATAATTTGATGTGAAGAACGATTCTGTTGACATAGAAATCTATAGTTTTTATTAGCGGTATAATTAGATTAAATATTTAAACGATACGAACAATGATTTTCTCCACATTTAATATGGTAGTTTCCATACGTTGTTAAGTCATAAAATCTAACCCAAAATTAAATAGATTCGATTTAGATAAATTTACCTTGAGAATAAAGAAGAATAATTTCCCTTTCCTATGACACGCTGCTAACCTATTAAAATAGTGTCGTTCATGGGTAATTCCTTCATTAATCTTTTACAATGGAAAACCATCTCCCTCCTCACGTAAGTATCTATGCAAATATTTAATTTATGTGTTCTTCAACATTTTCCTTGGAAAATAATTGGTTGAACTTGTTACGATGCAGACCAAGGTTTTGTCCATGAAGCTCAGTTGCTGCGATAGATGTCCTGAAAGACTGAAGAAAAAAGTAATGAAAATGCCTGGTATTACTTTTCTACCATATTATTATTATTCAATAAACTATGTAGTATTAGTGCTTTGATTTCTTGATTATTGTCTATTGATATGATACATTACCACTACTATTGTTCTTATGCCTCTTCTGCTTTCCAATCATGTACTAAATAATTAAAACATTATTCACCAGTTTTTTCTTGTATTCGAAGGGGTGGAGTCGGTTGGAATAGATACAGAGGAAGATCTTGTATACGTGGTGGGCAAAATCGACGGTGCAACATTGGTGAAAAACGTTGCAAAGCTAGGAAAAGCAGTAAAGCTTTTGTCGAGTGACAACAACGTTCACAAAAAGGAACAACAGAAGCATCAGCACAAAAGAAAGCAAGGCAAGAATGGGTGGTTCCAGAAAAAGGTGGAAGAGAAAGATGAAGATCATGTATGCGAAGCCTATGTTCCGCCTGAAATTGACGCGAGAGTGTGCAGAGATTTCTACTGCAAAGTCCATCCACGTGGCCGCATTGTAGAGGATAAGGTGCCACCGGAGAGTTCGAGCGCCTTCTTCAGGATGGGTGGCTTGCCGTTTTATGGTGGCAGCAACCAGTACCCTTACCGGTACCCGGTGCGGATGGGCCCATCACAGTCCGGATATGGATACGGGTATGGATATGGATATGGCCGACGGGCACCACAATATCCATTCGGTTTTCAGTAATTACCGCGTTTTATTAATTAATTTATAGATATAAGGAAGAGTCCTACTATTTGCATTTTGAAAACTCTTTAGTTGTTCCTTGCATGTATTACCTCATTTCTAAACGCTGATTTGATGTAAAGGATTCAGTTGTTTCTTACCCTATGCATTCTTGATTCAAAATTGAAAATTTCAAATTCGAGACAGTTAACATTGAATAATAATCTTTCAAATATGGATCGAGTTTTAAGTAGAATGATAGAATCACTCGACACCGTTTCTGTGCCTACGGCTAGATGTGAATGATATAAGAAACTTAGGACCTTCAAGACGACGCCGTTTCTGCGTCTAGTAGCTTTGTAGTTGGTTATGTGAATATGTGATTATATAAACTTTGCTGCCGCTTCCACGCATCCAATTCCACTTCACTTGTTAGCAAAAGAAAAAAAGAATTAAAAAGAAATAAATAAAAATTTAAAAGAAGTGCAAAAATGTCGTCGTCGATGGAGGTGGATGCGGTGCTCCCCATCGGTAATTCCACTGCTGCGGCACCGGCCGCCGCGTCGCCGATGAACGTGGATGCGGTGCTCCCTATTGGTAATTCCACTGCTGAGGCACCGTCCGCCGCGTTGCCGCCGTGTAAATTCGGGAAGCTACCGGAGTCCCTCAAACTGGAGCATCAGTTGCTCCGTGTACCCTTCGAACATTACAAAAAGACGATCCGCTCTAATCACCGCACCGTCGAGAAGGAGGTTTCCGCCGTCATATCCAGAGTCTCTGGCGTCGCCGGCTCTGACATTTCGCGAGATGAAGCTGTTGATCAACTCAGTTCTCTCGTCTCCCGATTGCAAGGCATCAAAAGAAAAGTATGGTCTTCTGTATTTATGCCTCACCTTCTTGATATTGCGTGATTCTTAGTTCTAAACACCACGCTCTCGGCCCTTTTCTGCGAGGAGTTCAAATCTTAAGAGCTTGTTTCTGATATGGGTGCATCTTGAGAAAGTGTGGATTGATATGTAAACTGAAAAAGTAGTTGGTTATTGAAATGAAGAAAGGCATACAATTACTAAACGATAATTCTTCAGTTCCAAGAATGTAACAGTCGGTATTGTGGAAACATAATGAATATCATGAGAGAAATATGAAATCTTATTGATTTGACTGTTAAAATAGCTGCATGAGAGAATGCTTATTTGGATTTCATGTTTTGTGTTTTTCTGCGTCGTCGGTCGTTCTACTTTCTTTAATTTTGATTAAATATGTTATCGAGAAAATTTGTGGAATCTGTGCTACCATGAAATTTTAGCCATGGAAGTTGGGATACTTGTTGAAAGTTGTGAATCTTGATTCTTTTTTTGCAATAAGTCATTTTCACGGGTTACTAGTTTATATGAGACAGTTGGAAGAGGGAAGTCAGACAGAGAAAATACAAGCACAGAAATGTCATACTCGGCTGGAACGTTTAGAAGCTGCAGAAGCAGAGAATTTGTCCGAGTGGAATAGCACCCGGATGAAGAGGATACTTGTTGATTACATGATGCGGATGTCATATAATGAAACAGCTGCAAAGCTTGCAGAGTGCAGCAACATTCAGGTGATTTTCATCATTTTGCATTATCCTTGAGGTAGTTGACTTATGTTATTGTTTTCTCCAAATCAGATTAATGACTCAGTTACATTACTTTCTCGTCTTTCATTGACTGTGGGGAGATGAAAGGTGATTTACTGATTTATGCTCTGGCGCCTGTCGCTTGCTACAAAGCATCAAAATGTGAAATACTACTATAGAAATATCAACACGTTAATAACTTGTTTATACAGGGGAAAAGAAGACGCTCTTTTTGAATTTTGTCAGGCTGTTTCCTTTGTGGTCCTTGTAAAGCTGATGCATGTTACCACACTGATTCACATGACAGGATGACATCCAGATGATATGTTTTTTAATCTTAGCAGGATCTTGTTGATATAGATGTGTTTCTTGAAGCCAAAAAGGTTATCGATGCTCTTCAAAACAAGGAGGTTGCCCCTGCTCTAGCCTGGTGGGCTGAGAACAAGTCTAGGCTAAAGAAGTTAAAGGTAACTTACGACTACCTGTATTCTCCACCTTCTTTTATTCTTATAGCATAATGAAATGTCTTAGTTGGAACGGATTTATATGTATTACATGTATCTTAGACTGCATTGGTTAACATTTGACTAGAAGACCATGTTTTCATTTTGGCATGGATAAACGTTCTAATATCTGAAATAGGCCAGTTGAGGGAGAGTCCTGAAAGATTTGGAAAAGTTATTGGTGAAGGTGAACTAATGGTTTTTTGTTCTCTGCTATGATTCTCATTTGTCATAAACTTAATATGATCCAATTAAAAATACTTTGTACTTTGATTCTCCTGCTAGGTTGCTACGATGCTTGTTTTAAGTTTTAATATACACAAGTATCTTGGTTCTTGTACAATTCATAGGGTAATGGTGGCGGAAATAATTGAAACTTCAAAACCAGGAATTATGTTGTATTGTTATTAAAAAATCCTATATACATGCCATTTATTGTCTACTGCATAACTTACCGAATTGTTTTTAGAATCGAAATGTAAACTGAGTTTTTGAGATATTTTAGAGTTTTTAAAATCTAAAAGGTTCCAATGGTACATATCTTATTGTATGGGTAATCTTTTTGAAGAAATAGATCTTCTTATTTATGCTATAAAGGCTGTTTCTCCACTTTTTGAAAATAAAGTATGTTGCTAAATACCTTGGTCAACGACTCAACTATTTGAAGTACTCTCTTGTGTGTCCTCTCACCTCTGTTGAGTGCTTCTCTAAGGAAAATAAACATCTTCGAATAAAAGGATGATTTACTTGTTACTGCAGTCTCTAAAAGTTTATGCTAAAGGAAATAAGTGAAAGGACCTTGATCCGTTCTATTTCTTTCTTTCTCTTACAGGCATGCATTTTTTGGATACTTAATTCATAAAGCAAAGAGTTATAATAAATGCTGTAGGCTTGTTTGAGTTTCCGCATGCTATTCGGTCATTGACATCGGAATCTTCCTTAGATTCGCATTTGCTTTTAACTTGTGTTGTATACTTGTATTACTGGTTAGCATTTTTTGCACGTGATCATCTGTGACAATTTACTTCTACACCCTCTAATGCTCTTGCAGAGCAAATTTGAGTTCCAGTTAAGACAGCAAGAATTCATCGAGATGGTAAGAGCTGATAACAATATGCTAGCTATATCTTATGCTCAAAAGTATCTAGCACCCTGGGGAGATACAGATATGAAAGAATTACAGCGTGTAATAGCAACCCTTGCTTTCGGAAGTACTACTAATTGTCCATTATACAAGGTCAGACCCACTTTGGGTATCGGATTGATATATCAAACGTTCTAAATTATACATTGACCTTGTTACTGTCTTTCAGGGATTGTTCGAGGAAAAGCAGTGGGACTTTTTAGCTGACCAGTTTAAACAAGAATTCTATAAATTGTACGGCATGACTGTTGAGCCTTTGTTGAATATATACCTACAAGCCGGCTTATCTGCACTGAAGACCCCGTATCCTTACTTTGTAATTACCTAGTGTGCTTTATGTACACTCTAGACTGAATATTCCAAAACCTCAAAATGATGTCGCTTATGATTGAAACTGATTCCCCTCTTAGTTCAAGTGCTACTGCCTCTTCTCTGTGTGTTGGTTTTGGGCCTTGACTTGACTTAGTTTCTGCTACGAATATAACTGCCCAAAGGAAGATCCTCTGTCGCAGGAGGCATTCCGCAAATTGGCAGAGCCACTTCCATATTCAAAGCACAATAACTCCAAACTCATTTGTTACATAACTAAAGAGCTCATGGATACAGAGAATCCACCTCTTGTCTTGCCGAATGGCTTTGTTTACAGCACAAAGGTTTGCTGTCGATTTAAGATAATCAGGCTGATGGGAAACTTCGAGTGAACATTCTAATCTTTGTATTCTGGAGTGAACATTCTAATCTTTGTATTCTGTTGTGCAGGCGCTTGAGGACATGGCAAACCAGAACAATGGGAGAATCACTTGTCCAAGGACAAAGCATGTTTATCACCACACTCAAGTGGTGAAAGCATACATATCATAGTCATAGAAATAAGGTCTCTCATTGTTTAGACTTTCATCTCTGTATATGCCACGTCTGTTTCCTTTTGTTATAATGTGAGTTTCTTTTCTATACATTGAATTTCTGTTGAACAAATGTACATAAGCAGATTTTGGCAATACATTACTTCTTGTTGGTTGGGAAAATGTCATTACACCACATTCTTTTTCGGGTGATATAGATTTTTGTTCGAAGGTTTGCTTTTGCTCTCATAATTACTCTTCCCCATCCTTCCATCAAAGTAAATAGTTGGCCTAACTTAATTATATACGACACAATCTTTAAGATCTTTAAATATTATACATTCTTTTATTTTTTAATATTACCTCGTGAACATTGGATTTTGAGGTGTAAATATTATATTTTCATTTTTTTAATAAATATTATACTTTCTTTTATTTTTTAAAATTTGAATTATATAAAATTTAAATTGCATTATATTTTCAATGAAAGCATAATGTCTTTGCGAAATAAAATTCACTAGTCAATATTGAATGCAAAATTTCACTCTCATTGATAACATCCTTAATTAATAAATTAATTAAAATAAATTAGAATCTTGATTCTTGAAAGTTGTCAATGGTCAATGTCAATGGAAATCTTCAATATGACTATGATTGAATCACTAAACTCTCTTCCCCGCTGTGAACCATCCAAACCCATCGACCGATTCCCCACAGGCTACCGCATTGCCCTCCCGCGCCCCCAAATCCACGACGGCTTGTTTTCTTGTAAGCGCGGATTTACAGATAAATGATGCCGACATATTCTTGATTTGTAATACCCTTTCGGTAATCTTTACTCTGATTTGGCAAGTCAACAAATATCAAAGTACCAAATTTCATTCGCGCCCATATACTGTGTTTCATCTTTTTTCAAAAATCTAAAATTGAAAAAAAAAAAGGAAACTTCCGGGTGCTGTTTGATCGCCGTGCTTGCTTTCAGCTCGAAGACAAAGACGTTTTCTTTATTGGACAGTCGGTTGGAATTGCAATTGGGCTTTCGAGGTTTGTGTTTATGTAGGTTAATTTGATTAGGGTTTCGTGTTTTATGGGTTTCATTTTGTGCGTGTGCTTCATGCTTCTTCGTTTATTGATATTTAGGATTTCAATGCGGCGATGATGAATCAAGGAGATAACACAGAAACTGTTGCGTCTGTTGAGGTAATTTACTCCGTCGTTTTGGGTATAGTGTGATAGTGGTTATGGACTTGTGGAAAACGTGTCTTCACATACATGTGTGTTGTAAATATTAAAAGCGGGATCACTATTTTATTGTGTGAGGGACCTGATGCTGGCATGTAAATATTTGTCGATATGCGGGATGTCGATCGTGTATTTATATTTCCGTGATTTTTAAAGAAGTCGACAAATATAAGACGAGCCACTCGCAAATTCTGGACTTACACCTGGATAATCATTTTAGGTTCGGTATTGATGAATCTAAGAATCATACACCTTGCTAGTGTAGATGAATCTCAAGCATGGATACAAATTAATTTCCCTTTCTCTGTTACTTGTTAGTGGCTCATTAGTAAACTCTCTGTTCACTTTTAGTGGCTCATTAGCTTATGAATCTCAAATATGGATACAAAATAATTTCCCTTTCAGCTATTTGACGCATACGTATGTGTAATTTACTAATTAATGATATTATTGCAATTAAATGAAAAGGGAGTATAGATTTTTGTGCAAATAGCCGAGTCAAATGTTATGACATTTCAGGTCCCGGACAAAAAGTTGATAGACGTTAGTCTTTACCCTTTTAATGTCTTTTTTTAAAATTTGAAAAAAATCTTTTTTTTAATTAGAAAATTGCATATATACTTTTCACGAAGATGATAAAAAGTAGTTGTATAAGTTAATCATTAAGTGCTGAATTGATAAGTTTTTGACGTAGAATTCCCTTTTCTTTTGTATGTTCTAGAGAAAGTTAGTTTAGTTGAGCTTTGAATTTAACCTATTGATGATCACAAGTGTGCTTTACATATTTATACTATGCATATAGTTATGCTATCTTTGCAGTTTACACTTCAATGTCCTTGAATGTTAATCTAGTCTCAGTTGTATAATTCATTTAAACCTTCAATGATCAGAAGAATCGATCAACTGAACATCCCCAAGTTCACACATCTTATTTTTCTCCGAGTTGTGCTGTGGCATCATGGACTGCACAAGTGGAGAATCATAACTTGAGGGAGAATGGAACTGTTTCTAATTCTGGCTACAATCATGATCAGCCACTGGAGACAACCTTGGGAAATGTTCAAGAGGAAGCAAATTTGGCATCTACTGTCTCAACATCAGGTTCAGGGTCTGCAAATGTGGCACAGAGTTATAGTGGTTATGCTGCCTATCCAAATAGTAACACTGACCCATATGGACATAACGGCACGGGTTATGCAGCTTACTACAATCAGTATCAGCAACAGTCCACTCAGTATGAACAACAACCCACTCAGTATAAACAGCAACCCACTCAGTATCAACAACAAACCAATCAATATCAACAGCAACCCTGTCAGTACCAACAGCCACCCAATCAGTATCAGCAGCAGCAGCCTAGTCAGTCTTATCCCAATCATATAGGAGCTTACCAAAACACAGGTGCTCCTTATCAGCCTCTTTCCTCATTTCAAAATTCAGGGTCTTATACTGGACCTGCAAGTTACTCAAGCACTTATTACAATCCTGGTGATTATCAGACATCTGGAAATTACACAAGTGGCACGTATGGTACCCAGACCAATTCGTGGCAAGGAGGACAATATGCGGCGTACAGTTCTCATCAGTATCCAAACTATAGTCAGGAGACCAATTCAGCCTATAGTTCGACAAATGCAGTTCCATCGGTCCAGTATGAACAACAGTATAAGCAGTGGCAGGATTATTCCAATCAAACTCAAACGGAGGTCAGCTGTGCTCCTGGGACAGAGAATACATCTGCCTCTGTTTCATCTAGTGCTAATAGTTCTGCTCCTAGTGGAAACATTGGTTATGAAGCTTCAAACAACCAGATGCCTGCAGCTTACACCCCTTCGTGGAGATCAGAGTCTACTACATCTGAATTAGCTTCTGTGCAGGTTTGGTTGACTCAATTGTTTGTTATTACATTGTCAGACATTTCCTGGTGCTGTAACATTGACAAAATTATATTATCTCACATCACCAAAATGTTGATACTTATATAAACATCTGTAAGACCTTCCTGATGAATATAATTTAAGAATGAGGTCCTATAAGATCAGCAGAAAAGGGGGTATGTTAACTTCTATTCATTACCTTATCAGCTATTTGATAATATCTGCTCAAACATAAATATATATTGCCTTTGCAAATATATTGGACCCAAATGTTGATGTAATATAAACATTGTGGGATTGCGTCAGGTGAATATATTTTTTATAAAGGATTTGCTCTAAGAGCAGCAAAAGGGTGGTTATATTCATGAGAATGTTACTTCTAAAATATTATTTGCTGCATAAGTTATGTATCTTCGAGACAATAGATTAAGGCAATTGGATGAATGTTGTAAGAGTATGGACTGGTGTTCAGCTTATCAGACCTTTTACATGAATGTCACTGTGCTGTTTTTACCCTTGATTGTGCACATTTATGATATGTTGGACTTTGCCAAATACTGTTAAAGTTGGCATCAGAAATTGAGCTCGTATTGTGGTTTTTGCCAGCCTGTGGCAGTTAGTGAAGGTACATCTGATGGTTACTGGAAACATGGGACTCCTGCTTTTCAGAATGGCCTACCAAACTTCTTACCACCACATGCTCAAAAGCCACTGGAAGTAACCCCTACATATGAAAATTTTCAAAATCAACAGAACTCCACATATTCCCAAGTTTCTACAGCACTACATCCAGCGTCATACCAGGTTTCTCAGAGTCATCAGTTGTTCTGCCAAACTCTTCCGCAACCACCCGAGCCTTTAGATTCACGTAAGACAAGCAAACTACAAATTCCCACCAATCCAAGAATTGCTTCGAACCTAACTGTATCAAAGCCCAACAAAGATAACCCTACAACTACTACAACTGTAAAGCCGGCCTATATCAGTGTTGCAATGCATCAGTCAAATCAAAAAGTTGTATCCCAAGAGGAAGCTGATACCATGCTCAAGGTTAGCACAATTTACAATGTGTAATCTTTCAATTTTGTTCGGCTCTCTCCCATTTCCATTAACTCGGCCTTTTCCTTTTATAAAATTCAGAAATTAAACCTTACATGCTATAACCAGTATGTATGAATTATTGGATGTAAGAGTTAAGTTTTCAACACTCTTAAGTTGGGTAAAATTGAACTTTTCTGAAGCAGGTCTCCAGGCCTTGCTTACTTTCGTAAAAAAAATATATTACAATAAGCAATCTGTTGCTCAAGTTGAATGATTATCAGAGCTTAATCTGATTAAAGTGGAACACCAACTGAGATTGATGTCTACTCATTTTTTCCCAGATGCATATCTTGCATTGTGCTAATCTTAATATCATTTTATTTGCTTAAGTAATTTATGTTCCATATGATTACCTTTCATCTACTTTTATATGCATGAATTCATGAGTGTCTTAAGGGCGTGCCTCTTTGTATCTCAAAATTATGTCATGATTCAAGTTATAAACCAGCAAAGAAAACAATTGATTGAGGCTAAGCAATTTGTACTGTAATTATTTTGTTTCCTTTTGCAGCCTGCTGAGTTTCCAAAGTCATTACGTGGTTATGTTGAGAGGGCTTTAGCTCGTTGCAAAAATGATAGGCAAAAAGCAGCTTGCCAAGCTATCATGAAGGAGGTATGCCTTGATGACTAGATCTGACTTTGTAACAATGATGTGGAACTGGACAAAGTTCCTCTGAATAGAATTTGCATTATATTTCAGTAAGGTTTGAGTCGGTACATGTTTGTTTTAGAATTACAGCTTGCCGCTCTTTAATATTTAGGTAATAGTAAACGCAACAGCTGATGGTACACTTTACACAAGAGATTGGGACATTGAGCCACTTTTTCCTGTTCCTAATATCGACGCAGCTGACAAGAAGTATGTTTCTTTCTGTCTGATTTCGATATTTCTTAATTGCTGCAAGATTGAGCAACATCACTCTTTTAATGCATTTCTGCAGTGATTTTGAGTTTCGAATACTGACCTCTGCAACACCAAAAGTTAAGAGTCCTAGTCGGCGGGTCAAAAGCAGATGGGAACCTATTTCAGAGGAAAAGGTGGCTGATAAACCTGCTAGTATGCCTCTTGGAACTCCAAGATATGGTGCTTGGAACAATAAGCAGGTAATCATGAGAAATTAGTCGTGCCCATATCTGTTTGCGATATTTTTCTCTCAAGGCAAAAATGAAGGTGTTGAGGTTGTATTTAACATATATTACATGTAGCGGTAATAATTTTTCTGCACACCTTTGGTAGGGTACAATTTCTTAGAACTCCTAGCTTATTAAGATTGATCGATTTATTGAAAATTTTTACTTGATTTTTGTGCAACGACTTGTAGTCTTGTAGAACTATATACATTTCATAGTAATTGGCCCAATGGTTTAGACGTGCAACTAATATTTTGCTATTGCAGCTGCCACTTGAAAATTTCTCTCCACATATTAAGGGATTTTAAACTAGTGCAAATATTTGGATGAGATCAAGAGAAAGAGTTATAGATGCTAGCTTTATATAATAGTCCCTTTATTTAAATGTTCTATAGATATTTGTATTAAAAACGCTAAATGCTATATTACAAAATGGTAATGTTCTTTTGGTGTCATTGACCAACATTATTCATGTATGAATTGCAGTTTTCAAGTGGGAAAATAGATAATAAGAGGAGTTTGGGCACAAAATTTTCTTTTACGGATCAGAAAGGTCTCAGTAGGAATAATGCTAGGCTTGCAAAGAGGCAGCGTCTTGGTGAAGACCTAAACACAGCTGATGGGGGTGAAACTTCTAGTGATAGCGACAAGGAACAGAGTCTGACAAAATACTATTCTGCTGCTGTTTCACTTGCTGATACTCCAGAGGAAATGAAAAAACGTGAAAACCGTTCAAAACGTTTTGAGGGACATGGAGCCCGAGCAGGAAAATTCAAGTTAAGAGCTAAAGATCCTGAGGCTAGTAATATGTATGCTAGGCGGGCTAGTGCCTTGATTCTTAGCAAAACTTTTGAGGAGAGTGGGAGTAAGGCTGTTGAAGATATTGATTGGGATGCTCTTACTGTTAAAGGAACCTGTCAGGACATTGAGAAACGATATCTACGCCTTACATCTGCACCTGATCCAGCAACAGTAACTTCTCTGCTTTTTTTGCTGTGATAAAAAAAAAGGAATCAACATGATTTTTTTTTTCATGGAATTTTTGTCCTCTGAGATGGATACTAACTGCAGGTGAGACCTGAAGAGGTGTTAGAAAAAGCCTTAGAAATGGTTAAAACTTCACAAAAGAATTACCTGTACAAATGCGATCAGTTAAAATCAATACGACAAGATCTTACTGTTCAACATATACGTAACGAGCTTACAGTAAAGGTATTTTTTTATGTTTCTGCTCCGATCTCGTCATTTATTAATTGCTGCTCATATCCCAGAGTTTTTTTAATGTCCTAATTGTTTCCGACGAGAAAATGTTTACATGATTATGTGATCTGCTATTTCTTGGTTTGTGCTGTTAGCTAGCATCATTTTTTACCTTTGATTTTAGGTGTACGAAACTCATGCTCGGCTGGCCATAGAACTTGGGGACTTGCCAGAGTACAACCAGGTTAGCTCATGCAGATTTATGAATTTTTTTTAGTTAATCAGGGATGGAATGCAAATGATTTGATTTTATCACTAACTGTTAAGAGGGAATGCAGTGAACATAGTCGGTTATTTTCTTATGCTTTGAGCAACACTTCAATGATTACTTTTAAATGCTCAAGAAAAAATGGGTCCACAGAAATTTTTACTACCCTGAACTTATGTGCTAGATAACCAAGGAATGCATGAATGGAACTGACACTAATAGTCACTATAAAAAAGGCAACAGTGAGCTCGAAAAGAATAATGTACAAATCAATGTCCTAATTAGGTTTTCTAATGTTATAGTTTCTGAAACACAATAGATAGAAACATGAGTATTGGTTGTAACTGATTTATTATGTTTTAAAGACTATACTTGTGATAAATGGCTTTAGATGAATGAAAAAAATAATTACTGTAAGCCACTTTCTTTTAACTTTCTCCAGCTTATTTTTAAATGTCCAGTGCCAATCACAATTGCAAACTCTTTATGAAGAAGGGATTGCAGGATGCCACATGGAATTTGCAGCTTACAATTTACTTTGTGTTATAATGCACTCAAATAATAACAGGGATCTTGTGTCAGCAATGTCCAGGTTTGCTACCATCTAGATTTATCCTTGTTTACTATGCGTTACAATTTACTATATGTTTTTGTTTGACAGATTATCATCTGGTGCTAAAAAGGATATAGCAGTAAAACATGCACTCTCAGTCCGCTGTGCCGTGACATCGGGGAATTATGTAATGTTTTTCAGACTCTATAAGGCGGCACCAAATCTTAACACCTTCCTTATGGGTGAGAAGATGAAATACAAACAGAATCGTTGATTCATGAAACTACCAGTCCTTTGAATTCCACCTCTAACAAAGACATCTAAAACATTTCTTACTGCAGACCTTTATGTTGAAAAAATGCGATACGCTGCTGTAAAATGCATATCTCGTTCATACCGTCCTACAGTCCCTGTGTCATATATCTCTCAGATTCTAGGCTTCTCAAATGCAATGCCTATAAGTGAATCAAGTGATGAGAAAGAAGTGGAAGGAGTGGAGGAGTGCATGGAATGGCTAAAAGCTCATGGTGCCTGCCTTATCTCAGAGAGCCCAGAGGAAACATTACTCGACACAAAGGTAATCCCCCTCGCCTCTGTCCTTGTCTGTTCAGCCCTTATGTCGCGGGGGCAAGTTGGCACTCATAAGTTAATTTTTTGCATTGAATTACCATCTGCCCTCATAATGCTTTATTTTGTTATTGATTGTGCAGGCTTCTGCATCGAGTCTGTACATGCCAGAGCCTGAAGATGCTGTGTCGCATGGAGATGCAAATCTTGCAGTTAATGACTTCTTCGCGCGGAGTTTAGCATAGAAAGATTATCTGCCAAAGTGGTTTGGAGGGCCTTGCCACAAGCTAGGGATTGATACGGGCGAGCATTGAATATATCCATCAGGTGACAGACGGCCTCATGCTCTGAACGAATGGGAGGACGACGCGGCATATTGTGTAGAGGCGAGGCTGTATGATTCACTGCTCTTGATGGAGAAGGATTATAGGCCATCACTGACATGGGTTACTACGTTGTATTCTAGTTGAACTCATCATTCTTTTGATCTAAATTTATTTATATACCGCAACGATAAAAGTAGTTAGTCTACATTAGTTGTTGTAACTTTAACTGTATACTTACTTACCTTTACCGCAACTTTTAATTCTTGTATAATGTTTCGATAAGATGCCAAATTCAAGCTATTTTATAGTAGTATCAGTTTTTACAATATATATGAGATGTAATGGGTGACAACACTTCAAATCACATTTCTTGGATTTTGCATACCTTATATCCATGTCTAAATATGAACACTAGTATTTCATTTCACACTACTATTAATTAAATAATAAAAATAAAAATAAAATTTTAAAAATAGTATTTCTCTGTTCATGAGTTTTAATGAATAAGTTGAATGTGAATAGAGTAAGGTCTAAAACTATTTATTTATTGAATATGTATGTTGTGAGTGATATAAAAGTGAATGCTAAATCCAACAATGTAAAGTATACTTACTAAAATAGAAGTGTGCATGAACATATCAAATAAAATCTCTTTTATGAACAGAAGAAGTAAAGTTTACGAAAAATATTAATTTTGAAAAACATAGTAGATTTAACATTATATAAGTTTCTTGAGTGAAAGTTGCAATTGATATTATCAACCACTGACCTTTGGTCTCCTTTTAACCTTTTGTCATATTTAATTTTCAAACCAAAATTGATCAACTTCGGCAAATCAAAATATCTATGTCACATTCGAGATCAACACAAATTATTCACACAAACACAAGAATAAAGTAGCAATACTTTAACTATATTTTACTAGTAGTAGGATATCTTGTAGCATTGTGCAAGAAGTAATTGAGCAACTTTAAAGGGAAGAACCATATGAAACAAAAGTTGATTTATTAGAATAAGTTATGTTGGTGGAATTAGATGTGTAAGAGAAACCTAACTTCATTTAAGAGCAGTTAGATAAGCAGCCCAACTAAACTATTTTAACACGAAACCCCTTTCAAAACTATTTTTGCTTATTAATTGCTTCGCCACTTGCGCCGTTGCATGTTCTTTTTTTTTCCTTCAATTAGTACCTAAACAATTAGGTGTTTGGTGAGTCGAAATTGAAGATTATCTCAAATTGAGTTGATCGATATTATTCAAGACTAATTTTGTTATATTAGATGTGCTAAGACTCATAACACATGATAAGTCTTACATGACATTGTCTCAAGATAAATTTTCAACATATACTTTTCAATCAAACGAAAGCTAATGCCGAGAATCAATCTTGCCAACCGAACAGCCCCGAACGAAACTCTGGTTTTCAAATAAAAGGACATAGGAAGAATGAAATAAAAGCGTTGCTTCATGTAGAAATTAGTAGTTAATTTAATGTAGATCTACTAATGATCTATGATTGCTATTAAGGATGCATTATTGTATTATAAAATAAAACAACCAAACATAATCTCATTTATCTATTTATTAACTGAAACAGGTGAACGTAATATTTATTGATATTAACTGTTACACTCAATATACGTCTTGTCTTATTCAACCGTTTTGATTCTTATGACGTAATTTTGGCTATTGTAAAAAAATCGTGTGCAATTTACAAAACAAAAAACAGAAGGATATATATATATTGATGTTTGATTCAGAGGTAAACCAGAAACGTCTAAATTAAATATATTTCACTGCAATTATCACTGACCTAAAACAGTTATAATTAAAATAAAGTAAGTGCAGTGCTATAAAATTAAAAATAATATATATTGAAAAATAGGGGAATCCAAGATGAAGTGTTATAATTCTCCAACCAACAAAACATACTGCTACTATATTGGGGCTTGATTCAACAATCCACTTTTTGGGAGTTAAGAAAATTGACACGAGCGGAGCCATATTAATAATTGATCATTAATAATGTAAGATTACATGGTACGTATATATCATCAACTTAACTGCATCAAAGGAAATTCACACGTTATTTCCTTTGACAAATCGCACACTTACTTAGAGGCTTAAAGGGATGTTGACATTACCCATATTCATTAATATATCTATGTCATCATTTACCTCATTTTTGTCTTCTCCGATCACCACTCATCTGAATTTCCTTAATTACCCTCAATTCACAATTAATATGGACTCGTCTAATTCTGTACTATCTTCGTCCCATTAAAATTGACTTAGTTTGACCAAAAAACTCTAATAGATTTGATCAAATTAAGTCACTTTTAGCGGGATGAAGTGAATATCTCTTTATTCGATGTCAGATGTCAGGTACAAGAAGGGCAAAGAGAGGACCTAGTTTTTACCAAACATTTTTTTAAATATATTTATGTTTATGAGACCGTAAATTTAGTATTTTTACGCATAAATTTCTATATTTCTCATACATCTATATATAATTCATATTTGTGAAACACTAAATTAATTCGAGATTAGGAGTAACAGTTAGCTAACCTAAAATTACCTTTTTGGATTCTAAAAATAATTGAACACAGGCAACGGTTTAGAACGTTTAGTATCAATTCAGACAATACTGTTCACAACTGATCAGCAACTGTACTGTTGTCTATGTAATGTAATCCACAATTTGCTAATATAATAATAATAATAATAATTTATTAATGGTGGAACTGGAATCCCCTTGCACAATATGACAACGTGTATATATTTAGTTTATAACAAAGAATGATTCAGCATTTAGTATTTTGGTGACAAAAATTATTTGATGCTGATAGCCATGTCACCTTTTTTTATATTTAAGAGATAAATAATACTACATAGTATTCAATAGTAAACGTACGATATGGGCCACAACCTAAGTAGTCTCGTCTCATGACTATCACCCTTAATTATCTTACAACATTAATCTCGATTTTTAAATTTTAATTTTAATTATTTAAAATATTCTCGCTAAACATTGGACCTCAATTGTGGAAATATAAGAAAACCACGTGTAAAATTAAATAAATACTTTCTCCGTCGCACTAAACTTGACACACTTTTCTTATTCGTTATTAGGATGTCCCATTAAACTTGACACATTCCAAAAATAGTACTCCCTCCATCCACCAATGTTCTTCCCATTTTGACCCGAAACAAGTTTGAATAAAATGGATTGACTTTGGTTTGTAAACGGTAAAGTGAGGGTAAAGTGTAGTGAGTGGAGAATGATACACACAAAAAGTTACATGATGTGTAATGTATTTTGAGTGAATAATGAGACACACATTAAATATAGTGAGTGGAGAAGGGGTTGCCAAAAAAAGAAAGAAAAAGTGGGAAAAAACTTGGTGGACGGACTAAAATGACAAAGTGGGAAGAAACTTGGTGACGGGAGGAGTAAAAGTTGTCCTTAAAAGAAAAGGTGTGCGTCCTACCACTTTTATTATTCTTACATTACTTTATACATTATCTTTAATAACCGTGCCGAATAAAAAGATGTCATGCTTAGTGCAACGGGAGTAGATAAAAGACCCTGCAAATTATTAGATATATTATATATATAAATTAGAAGTTGTACTTGTACCTGATCATAATTCATAAATGGGCGCGCGGGTAACGTGGTATCGTTGAAAATATTGGCGTGAATATTATATTCATAGTTTCTTCTTCATTATATCAGTATCGGGACACACTGTCACACCCATCTTTTATAGCAATATATTCATTAATAATTCCATCCAACAAAATACTTATACTACCTACTGCAGCTTACATTCATTTCACCACACTGTTACTCATAAATGAATACAATACAATAAATACTACTCTACTTACTATGTGACAAATTTGATCTTCGGCCTTTCAAATGAACTTATATTTAGTAATTTAATTCCTAGGATAAAAACATCATTCATTGTAAATATTGTAAAATAAATAAATAGAACTCCGATCCTTTCTTTTCAAAAAATTAAAATGAAGGCCAAAATCAAATTGGTTCCCGCCAAATCTTCATGACCATGACTATGAAGATTATCATCTTCTTCTTCTTCCTGCACGCCGACACTGCCAAGTACGGTTACCTCCTTTTGTTCTTGCTCCCGATCAACAACGATATGAAGAAGAGCGTCCTGAAGAAAAACCCCCACGCCACCGTCACCAAGAGGCAGTTCCACTTGCTGAGGTCATTCACGCTCTGCTGCCTCAGAATGTCGGCGCCGGTGGTCACGCACGTGCTCGCCGTTATCTTCATCCCCAGCGTGCTGCTGAAGCTATCAAGCAGCTTCACCTTCATTGCCTCCGGCACCGCCGCCAGCGGCGTCCCATCGAATATCTGCACCCCTCGCACGAAGCACTTTACCGGATTCTGGAACTCGTTCTGAAGCACCGCCTCGTACG
The DNA here is from genome assembly GCA_026898415.1 of Leonotis leonurus. Taxonomy (NCBI): domain Eukaryota; kingdom Viridiplantae; phylum Streptophyta; class Magnoliopsida; order Lamiales; family Lamiaceae; genus Leonotis; species Leonotis leonurus. The sequence continues at coordinate 1,954,710 of JAPKLX010000010.1, forward strand.
GATACTTCACCAGAGATATGTAATGGAACCATATCCAGTACGGAGGAATGCGATCCCGGTTGATGAAGAACCCACTGAACAGAAGAAAGTATGCTAGAATCGCCACCACCACTATATACCCCAGCATCACTTGCGGCACAACGCCGGAGAGGAACGTCACGAAGGAGCTCCCCGCCCAGAACGATGCTAAGATTATCAGAAAGTAGAAGACGAAGCTGCCGTCGAGCCCCACCGACCAGAATGTCACGGCGGCGAAGGCTAGGGCGATAAACACCAGCGACGGAATGGAGACGAGCGAGTGCGACAACACGTATGAGGATCTCCGGTACGCGTTGTACGCCGTTTCCCTCATGAAGATATACCGCTCCTGCAGGAACACCGGCAGCGCGTCGGCGCACGTGTAGAACGTCGTCGACATCGCGAAGGCGAAGAACCCTAACCTCTCTTGCACCCCCTTCGGAGAGTTGTCCAGGTGCCAGAACATGGTGGCCAGTATGAATCCGGTCACCATCACCGCCGCCAGCCGCACTCCGAAGAGCTCCGGCATCCGCCGCGAGTTCATAAACGACCTCTTCGATAGAACAGCCATCTCGATCCACATATTATTCGCGAACGTCGGCACCATTGAAGTAGGGATTCCGCCGCCGCCGGTAGCGCCGGAGACTAGCTTACCCCTAGAAATGCTGGCGCTGATCGCCTCCTTGAGGGATATATCGGAGTAGCTTTCCAAGTTTTCATTTGATCCGCTTTTCAAATTGTGCCATGTTCTGTTGAATTCGACGAGGGTTTTAGTCCCGCCGGGAGAGACCTCGAGCTCTCTGATCAAATCGAGCGCGAATTCGGTTCGATTCTCGTTGTCCGGGATCGACTGCCCGAAATCGGAGAAGAAGAGAGGGAGATTCGCCGGTGCGCCGTTGAAGACTGTTTTTCCACGAGATAGAAATATCATGCGATCGAGTAAACCCAAAATTCGAGAGCTAGGTTGATGAATCGACATGATCACGATGCTCCCGCTCTTTGCGATTCTCTGCAGAACCTTCACCACCATGAACGCGCTCGTCGAGTCCAGCCCCGACGTCGGCTCGTCCAGGAACAGGAGAATTGGGTCGTGGATTATGTCGGTGCCGATCGACACGCGCCGCCGCTCCCCGCCGGATACCCCGCGGTGGCCCTCGTCCCCAATTACAGTATTCGCGGCGTTGCGTAACCCAAGCTGGTCGATTAAGGCCTGCACTCGGAGCTTCTTCTTTGACTTTGATAACGATCGAGGCAGCCGGAATTCGGCGGCGAACATTAAGGTTTCTTCCACGGTGAGCATCGGGAAGAGGAGATCGTCTTGCATGACGTAAGCGGAGATGACTTTGAGTAGCTTTGATTCTAGTTGCTCCCCGTTGAGTGTGATCGATCCCTTTAGGCTCTCCTTCGCCATTCGGTTGGCCAACGCATCGATCAAAGTGGACTTCCCGGAGCCCGACGCGCCCATCACGGCCATTATCTCACCATCACGCGCCTCGCCGGAGATGTCGTCGAGGATAGTTTTCGTGCTGGCAGAATCCGCGGCGGCGCGTGGCCGGAAGATGCCGGACTTGCTACGGGACTTAACACTGTACGTGAGGTTGTTGAAGGCAAGGACGAAGGGGATCGTACGTGGCTCGATGCCTCCATCCCCGCCGCCGCTGACGCTGCCCATCTCGAGCACCTGGTGCACTGGAGTCTCATCTCCGACGGCGTCCCTTCGCGCGTCGCCTACACATTTCAGGAGCTGGCCGAGCGTGGAGGAAGAGGAGGACAACGTGTATGGGGCAGCGCGTGGCGGAGTGGAGTCCATCGCCGCCGCCTCCCTTCTGTCGTAGAAGGGGACGCTGTCGTGGATTGGGGAAAGAGGCGGAGGAACATTCTCGTCTACAACTCTAGTCATCGGATCATGCACATGCACTGCGTGAAAAGTGGCGGCGGAGTTGCGTCCAATTGACGGTGGAGGAAATGCAGATGTGAGAAGTAGGTAAAGAGAGATAGAGAAAGAGAGGATTTTAGTATAGTGTTTAATAGGGGAATTGTGTTTCTGGTAAGAAATTAAGCAAAACTGGGCAACCTTATAAATGAATATTGTAGGGTTTTGCTCTTCACTACAAGTCTACCAGAAAGTGGTGACCATATATATCTATATATAGTTATATTATATGCATCTATAAAAATAAATTACACTTCATATTAAGTTTAATTACGTGATCGGTGATCCTATTGGCATATAATTATTGCAAATTGTTAATACAGTTTTTAATTGGATGTAGTCTTCATTAATGTGTGAGGCATGTCATCCTTAAATTAATTATATATGGTCAAAACTTCTTGTTAGGTAGCTAGCATTTAGTTATATTGGGTGGAGTAGTAAATTCACAATCTAAAATACTTGATATATATTTGAAGGATTATAAACATCCAAGTTATACATTTTCAACCCATCAAGTATATACGTGTGGGATTATTTTTATTATTTTTAAGTATGTTAAACCTTTATTATTAAATACAAAACTAAATAAGAATATAAAAAATAAAAACTGGAGTATATAATACAAAATGAATGACAACACTCAATCGCATTCCACTATTCACCTACGTAAGGATTTATTGAGACGACCTGCTAATTAATACCTTGCATAAGATTTACAAAAAATTCATCACGTAGTATAATTTGCTATATTGAGAAAACAGGCAAATTAAATTATGGGTTAAAATAGAATGGACAGATAAGAGAGATAACCTAAACCGCCTAATCTCTTCTCTACACGTTTGGTCTTAAAGGGCTTTTTCTTTTTTAAACATTACGACACGTGGAGGGCCACGATTGGAGGATATTTAATAGCGATGAATTTTTGATTAGTAGGTATTGGTGTGTGTGTGGTGATCTAATATTGTTAGGAATGGCAACATTTATTTTATCATACTATAAATTAAGTAAGTTTCCTTAATTTCCTCTCTCTTATTTCTGTCTAAAAATAAACACATACCCATACTGCATCTACATATGCATGCATGCATGGCATTCAATGCATATTGTATAGATATTGCATAAGAGAGAGATGCGTTCAATCTCAAGTGTGAAACGTCTATAAATAAACGCAATAAATGTCATTTAATTTAGTGTATATATGAGTAAGCATAAAGGTTGGAAAGAAAAATCGACAATTGCCAAACTTCTGAATGAGTGAAAACTTAATTGTGTTAGAAAGTAGTAGAAACTAATTAACCCAACCACGAGTCAAACTGTTTTCGAGACAGACGTTGGCCGACTTATTAATTATCGGTATGTCTTAATTGCTACTATTAAATTCGATTGTGTTTAATGTTTCTTCACATATTTATATAATATTGGTTTTGTTGATATTGATTAATAATTTAGCGGTTGGATTGGAATTTTCGATTTTTCAAATTTATTCAATATTAATTTTAATTATAAATTTAATTTTTAAATATAAAATAAAATATATATATCAAAATTCATTCAAATTATAAAATAAATTTAATATTTCAAGATATTTTGGTATGGTTCGAAAAATTTGTATCAATCACGTATTCAAAAATTTTGAAGATTATAAAATAAAAAAAAAATCAGTATCGAAACTACAGAACAGATATTGAGTCACGACCAACCGATTCTCACCCCTAATTATATCATATGTCTAGATTTGATCATTTGCGATTTCATTCCATTAATCTTTCATCGAGCTCAAATTCGTTTGATTAAGTTAATTAAGCAATATTTATAATATAGATTATAATAAACTGCATGTTAACATCAAGGTATCTTTTGTGTTATTATTATTATTGATAATAATTAATTGCGTTTGTGACTAATAATATATCAGAATTAAATTAATGCGAACACGTTATCGCGCTAATAGACTATCGATTTGTGAGCAAGTTATCGCAAGCTTTATTAATTTTCTATCGTATTGTGATTGAAATCAATTGCAACACGAAATCGGTTGATAGTTCGAAACTATTTCTCAGATTGTAAATAGTAATTATTGATAGTTAAAAAATATTCAAAGATGAGTAGATTAAAGGGCCAAATCCAATATAGGGAGGCAGTTAGCAACTTAGCTAGGCACCGCCTCATCTACTCTGCCCACCTTAATTATCTTTTATTCAATTCAATAATAATTTGGCAAATTTCGAATATTATATAGCCACATCAGCATCTATTACCCATTTTACCTATTTGTAGATTAAATAAAGTGGCACACTTTATACAAATATTTAATAATGAAAAGGTTATTGTTGTTAATATCTATCTTCCAGAGTTTACAGTCATTACATCAGTCGATTTGGGCCCAAAAAGTATTGAGATTGCTTTCAATTTGTTTATCCATATTTTTAGATGGAATTTATTGTAACATGTACAAAAGTCCTCATGAGCGGTATTAAGCGACAAAGTCATTTCAAAATCACACTATTTTTTAGATCAAAGAAAAATATTATTGAAGCAAGATCAACGTAACCGGTAGTATTAGAACATAACAGACAAAAAATATAAAAACAAACTAGAAACATAATACCGATTGAACATCAAAAAATAAAACTAGAACATATCAATCCTCTGCTTCTACCTATTTCACAATCACACTATTATTTATAGGGAATGTAGTTATTGAAATTCCTAACTTGCATTTTAATCTCTGTGAAATATTTTCTTCATTTTATTCTTCTTCTTCTTCTCTCTTTTTTATCAACCTCCTCCTTGTTAGCCGTGATCTTGGATCTGAAATTTGACTATATATTAACACCACATATCTCTTTCATGTGTTCTAAAACATGCATACTTGTTCAAATATTCAATGAAAACCTAAATTGTATGTTACCACCACCCTCTTATCTAATATATCTCTCCAAATTACCTAACTATCCAGCAGTATATGAAAACAGTTTCTTATTGAAACGATAATTAATTATTTGCTTGATAATGTGATAATGGGCTATCGAATTCAGCCTAACCAGCCCACTTCTTTTGAAAGAGAAGAAAAGGGTGTATTTTTTTTGATTGACACCTGATATGAACGAAGCAAGTGCAATAACAAAGAGAAATAAATAACTGTCTCTAACAATCATTTTTATTTTGTCATTTTTCATTATTTGTATTTGAACCCAACTGCAACAAATCAAAATTTATAAACTATTTGGAGTTGAATTCGGTAGAAGTTGTTCAATATTAATTCATTTGTTCATTAAACAAACCTAACTCGAATTACTTTTCTATCCGAACTCGAGCATAATTATATTAATTTCGAAAGGTCCACATAAATATTTGAATATTTAATTTTAACAAACCGAACTTTCAATAGTTTGTAAACTTCATTAACCATCATGTTTACGAACTTTAAAAACGACTCACTATTCGAACAGTTCGCAAACTTCATTAACCAACAATTATGGAACTAAAGTCGCTACTTAAGAGCATCCACAATGGTGCTATCCATAGTGTGTTAAATGTGCTATACATCATCAACTATCAATTTTTTTAACTATCTTAATTTTTTTCACTATGGTGCTATCTTCAATTTAACTATTTGATGGATCCCACAATCATAATACTCATAGAAAATAAAAAGAAAAATTACAAAAGTTTGAAGTAATTTAAAGCAAATAAAGTTGGTGGGGCCCAACTTCATTTTATTACCTAACTAGCATTTTTGCAATCTCTTTACTTTTGTGCTAACTTAAAACATCACTCCACTATGACACTACCTCTTCCAAGTCACTAACTTGCCCAAAATACACACTCATAGATGTGGATGGTCTAAAGGGTCTACATGTTAGCCATCCATAGAAATGAGCAATTATAGTAATCAAGATTTTGAGGTAGAGACAGAGTGGGTCTCTCTCTCCCTTTTGTGGGAATTGTGGTAACTTAAGCCCTTTCTATAGTTGAAATAATTTGGCCCCTTAATTGGCCTTTGGGCTTCTCTCAAACACACATTTTATTTGATAATGACTTCACTTCATGATCATGAGGGATGATACTTGTAATAAAGACTTTGTGTATGAATTATGATACTTGTACCAAATTCCTATTCGCATTTGCCTCATTACGATGTGAACATCAGATGAATTATTGTATGAAGAAAATAGTGGAGTACTTAAATATTGATCATCTGAAAATAATATCACACATATATTCAAAAACAACAACAACAATAATAATAATAATAATTGGATCGAGCTATTTATAACCCTTAGCTTGTCAATTGTAATGCTACTTTATTTTATCTTGCAAGTACTAAATATCTTCTCCGACAAAAGTTGGTAAAATAATGCATGAATTTATGGCAATTGGCATTGGTGTCATTCAGCTTTTAATAGTATATTTTTTGTGGGTTGTTAAGCATTATTCAATATACTACATTGCAAATTATCATTTTATTACTCTTTCCAAATCTCAAAATATAAAATGTTTTACCTTTTTAATTTTGTCATAAATTATTAGATACTTTCATGTTTCATTGTTACTTTATTTTGTAGAAAGAAAATGAATGTCTTGATTATTTGGTATGTAGCGAGCTTGCATGATCTATACAAAGAAATACGTATCCATGTAAGGGTTACAAACAAAAGAAATATCCAAAGTTCAGTTTATTTAGTATAAATAAATAAGAGAAGTTATATATCCCTCAACAAAGTTCACAGTTTGAAACATAAATAATACTATATTGTGATGATTAATTTTACATGTTTAGGACCAAAAAGTCTCGAGCTTATCCCTCCACCAAGAACTGTCGGATGTGTGTGTGCTTATCACATTTTATAAAGAACTAAATTATTGTTATTATTTAATCCTTTTACATACGAATGGCACTTTATGGTTAATGCTAAAAAGTTTTATTAAAAAATAAAAGTTGATAAAGATGTCACACGAACACAGCTTATTCTTTTTTAATTCATTTATTGGTGCACTTGTAGCAAAAGACAGAAGCAATTATGCATAAAAAGGTAATTAAGCAAACTCCAATAAAATGAGTAGGCAAAGCTTGAAATCACGCTCTTACTCCACTGCTTTAATTATTTTCTAAAACAAAAACTATTTGTGTATTCTTAAAAAAAGTAGTATTAACATATTTACTGAAATTTATAGTTTTATTATAACATATGCTTAATTAATAAACTTCATACATTTAAAAAGGATCCTCATGAAGTTTAAATCAAAGAGTTAATTCGCGTAAAAGTTAATGACTTCAAAATATTGATGATTACTTTAGTTTTCTTTCTCAGGTACTGTTTTAGCACAAAAACAATGGAAAAAAGAAAAAGATAGATCATTATTATTATTAATTAATTATTAAATGACAGTATATATGGGAGTTCTGTTGTATGTTCTGTTTTTAAGTTGGGACTTGGGAGTGAGATATCACGCCATTAAATTATACTACTTCGGTCTCATTATTGTTAACCTCAAAAGTCAATAAAACACTCATAGTTTTGGTCAAAATGGGACCAACAATACTTGAACGGAGAGTACTTAATTTAGACCTATAATAACAATAATAATAATTATAATAATAATCTGATCATGCAGTTTTTTTTTGCAATATCTATTATGTGAAAACAAGTGTTCCTTTTTCATCCAATCTTTGGAGAATATAGGAATTAAAAATAGTATATATATATATAGAATACAAAAAATAGTATGAGAAATTTGAGTGAATGAAAAGAAGTAAAGAAGAAGAGTAATATATTGTGAATTTGTGATGGTGCAGAAAACCAGGTTAAGAGATGCCAAATTGGAGACCAATAAGGAAAAGCTAAAGGAATTGGGTTTCTATGCCTTTTCTTTTTCTTTTTCTAATAAACCACCAAAACCAATGGTTTTCAATTAATGTTTTTCCAGCTGGCCTTTAAATAAATTAATGGCAGTAGTTTAATAGTATTAGTTCTCCAAAAATGTAGGTAATTTAAATTTACATGCTTACTAGATCTTTTCTTTTTTTTAAGTTCTACTTTTATTTGTCATCATATATAATACTATGTTTGAAAGGATTTCGTTGCTTTCCTTAAATTCTGGTTTCATGCTGCCTGCCTGCAGGTTACTTTTTAGGTTAATTTCAAGATGCTATTTCATTACCATACTTTTATAATTGTATGCTAATTATTTGTTTCATTAGTGATTATGACATGTTTGGTGCCTAAAAACACATTTATTTATTTATTTGAAATTATGAATTTGAATATAGTGGTGATCAGTAGAAAACAGGGCTGCTTTCCTCTATTGGGACTTGTCTTGTCCTACCTAAATGTTACTTATTAAATTAATTTATATAGTTAATGTCTATATTTTATTTTAGATACATATCTTTGATATTGAAATTGAGATTAGAGAAGTACACCAAAATATAATAAAAGACTCAAAACTAAGTCTCGTGAAATTATAGTGGAATTATTAGACCGTCACGTGCACATTTCATGGTTCATAAGTTGTGAAAGAGTAGTTTTAACAATGATGTTGGCAATTATGACAAACCAATAATGCCACTTAGAATCATTTTGCATATACTAGTTTTCAATTTACTCAATCCTAAGATTTTCTATATATTTATTATTTATCGTGGGTGCTGAAATGTAATTGATTAGATTCATATATTTATATACTCTTTCATTCACATCAATAAAACAAAATGCTAGTAAAGCGAGGAATTACATTTCCATTTGTAATTCAAGAATAAATATGACTGACTATTTAAAATAATGTTTTCCACTTATTTTGGAGATGAGTGTTAAAAAAAATGTATTGTGATGAGTTTAGGTAGTTTGAAGTGAAAAAAATGTTAATAAAAAAAGTATTAGATGATGTTACTAGATCTTATATTGCAACCATCATACTCATATTTTTTGTTCTTAATTTCGTAATTATTAAATTCAATTTAAATTATATAATTACATAATGAATAATTCTAGCTTGAAAATTTTAATTTCGAGCATTAATCTCCTAGAACCTAGAACACATGCACCATTTGTTCCAATATGCAAATAATACTTTATTTCAATTATTTAAGCTTAGAAATTGTAATGATGTGAATTTATCACAAATGTGATATTATTATAAAATTTTCGAACACAAACTGCGACAGGATTGTGGACAAGAGAACCCTACACTCTTCTAATTAACCAAACTCACCACTCCTTTTTGCTCCATCACAAACTTTCCTTTCCTTTCCTTTCCTTTATATATACTAAGCTAATACTAGTACTAGAGACAAACGTACAAACCACAACCTAACAAAAAAACAAACAAAATCCTCTCGACCCAAAATGCTACAAAATCTCCACAACTCTTACTCAGATACCTCATCAACATCATCACAACAAGAAGAGGAAGAAGGCTACATCAACATGGAAGTCGACCACCACCACCACTCCTTCGACAGCAGCATCTTTAACCAATCCTCCAACAACGACTTCGAATTCCAACAAAGCTTCTCGAGCTCGTCCGACCAGGACCCGCACGCCACCACCTCCCCGGCCGACGAGCTCTTCTACATGGGGAAGCTCCTTCCCCTCCACCTCCCTCCCCGTCTCGAGATGGTCCACAAAATCCTCCACTCCTCTGCCCCCTTCGACCCCCCGAAGAGGGCCATGACCTACGACGACGAAGAGCCCTTTGCCACCCCCTTCTTCTCTCCCACCACCGTCACCCCCTTCGAGTCGTGCAACGTCTCCCCATCCCGGTCGCGCGAGGTGAGCCGCGAACTCACCCCTGACGACTACAACCACCTTGTCGAATGCAGCAGTACTGTGTGTACTACTGCATTCGACGAGAAGAAACCTTGGACGAGGAAAGTGAAGATGATAAAACAATCGACATCTTCCTCGTCCAAGATCAAGTGGACCACCTACATCAAATCCTTCTTCACCAAATCCTCCGGCTGCACGAGCCAACACTCTGCCGCCGCCGTGTCGAAGATGAAGCAACCGTGCAGCGCCCCAAACAAGTACGACAAAAACCTTGCGCCCTTCGGGCAAATCAAGTACGACAAACACGACAGTTTAGTGGACGACCAAAGAGGCCGGCACCGGAGATCGTTCTCCGAGGCCTTCAAACAGCTATCCAAGCCTAAATCTTCGACAACCACTTCTTCCTCGTCCTCGTCCTCGACCACATCCTCGTCAAACAATTTGAATTTGTTGGCATTGAAGAGGAGCATAAGCTCCACCCCGGAGTTTGAGAGCCCCATTCAAGCAGCTATTGCGCACTGCAAGAGGTCTTAGCAATGGAGACTGATATTGCAGAGGATGCAAGAGTTGAAACAAGCGTGTAATAATAAGCTTTTTGAGGTTTCTAAGTTCTTCTTTTTCTGTGTCCTAATGGATTCAGATCGATTCTTGATGGTATGGTTAGTAATAATATTCGATTAGATGCATAAATGACTTCTTGTTAATCAGATCCTCTTTTTTGGAGATTTTAGTTACATTTTGTGTTACTTCTTTGTAAGGCTATATTTGTTACAAATAGAAAAGTCATATGTTTGATTATAATCATCACATGTTTAAACATGATCGAATATAAGCTATAGCTAGTAGGACATAAATATTAAATAACTAGCTAGTTTTGTTGGATGAGTCATTATTACTAAGTATTGTAGTTTTCAAACAAATTAATGGGTATTGATTTATTGATATCAATCACTATCTTGACAAACATCACAAGACTTCAGCTTCATGCCTAATTTCTTGTATTAAAAAGTTGTTGTGATGGTTGAGGTGAAATAAGTTTGCGACGAAAAATTTGATCATGGCATCTAGCTAGGTGATGATCGATTCGTACTGTTTCATTAACTAGGTCTTTCATTACTTAACTAAAAATAGAAATGTCTAAATCTTGCATAATGAAATTTGTTGGTTTGTCTTATATTTGACTTCTGAGCTATTCTTGCATATATATGCTCCTATTTAGGTGATCAGTAATGTACTTTTTAGCCCACCTAGTGTTTGATTTGTTTTTAGAGATGATTAGGGATTGATTTATCATCTTATACTATCTTCCCACTTCTTTTGATTCAAGACTACAAAGTTTAAACTAAGAATGTTCTCCCATATTAAATATTTGACACAACTTGTTGTTAGAGTGCAGAGTCTAAATGGACATCACCCCCATGATCTAACTTGCTACAAAATTAGACATGCGTTAGAAAAATCATAGTGTCTTATGTGATAAATAAATAAATTTTGTGTTATTCTTATTTTGGTAATTGCGTGGTGAGTTAATTTCCAACAATACTTCTATTTGTATTTTAAATATTTCCCATATATATTTGTAATTATTGTGTAACATGTTCTTGCTAAAGTGTTGGATCAAAATAAGTCCGGCCCGATTACGAGTTGGTATGATTTGATATTATAAGATGTTGGACCGGTTCAGTCCGGCCCGAATTGTAATTTGGACATGACCCACAAAAATATAACTTCTGCGAGCATTGGAAGTCGGGCTTTGAAGTTGGGCCAAAACAAAATGATAGGCCCGATGTATTTTAGTAACGGCGCTGTCAACGGCAGACTGCGATACTACCCGTAACGGCTAGAAGAATACTATTTTTAGTATTTTTGCATAGAGACAATTCATGAAATAGATTTTTGTAAGCATCCAATGAAATAGAATTGAAATCTCCCCAATCAGAAACCTCTTTTTTTTTTTTTTTTTTCTTTTCTTTTCTTAAGGCAATAAATATCAACTCAATAATGAGAACACAAAAAAACTGAAAAATTCACAGTATGGCCAAAATAAATAAACACGATACGATATATTTTTTCATCCTAAGAAACATTACTTGTTTATTTATTTTCTGTTGGTTGTGTTAAGTTGGTCTTCTCTTCTTTTCTATTTTTGGGTGGAAGTTTCTTCTCTTCTAGAAGATTTATTTAGATGTTTTCTTCTAGAAGACTAATACGAATATCATTTTTTTTTAAATGTATTATTGTCACTAATTAAATCTTAGATAACGAGGTATACTTCTTTGACTTTCAACGTTAAGAAAAGTATATTTTGCCGTTTAGTTTTTGTCACATATTCTATAATATATCACGTCTTAACCAAAATTGGTAATTTCACTAAATTCTAAAAAGCTTATTTAAACATTCTTATTCGCCGAACCCATTAAATCCTTGATATGGGCACTTTTTGTGTGGATTATTCGATGTGTATTAAATAATTAAATCTTAGTTACAAATTTACAACTTTATCACCTCTTTTATATCGGTATCTAAATATTCATAACTTTTTGCTAAATAAAATCATACTCTAACAGCTTATTTAATTTAATTTGTTATTTTAATTCGGATAAATATGTTATATAATTTGTTTCTTTTAATACGTGAGTAACAAATTAGCATAGTAAATTTTCAGTTTGAGAAGTGAAAGTGTAAAATAAATTAAATACTACTCCATATTCATGGATATACGGAACATGTATGTAGAGCTGTACAGCTGGATCTTCAAGGCTTTTTCGCTTTCCCAACTCCCTTTTTCTTTTCTTTAGTTTAGCTCAGACCTCCGACGACGGTTGTTTGGGGACTCCTTTTACGTTGTTTTAGAGAGAGAGAGAGAGTTCAAATCCTTCATAAATTCTCTCTATTCGTTATCGCCGCCGTAGCCAACATCCAATAATCAGAATCTCTTCGCGAGTCAACTCAACTCTTCCCCTCCCTCCCGCCTTCTTTGACTCGGTCAAATCCCCGAGTCGAAGCACTTGAAATTCACTCCAACTCAAAAGGCGAATTCACAAGTCGAGCATTTTGCACTTTGCCGGTTCCGATCTAGTTCCGCCGGAGCTGGAATCGAAGGAATAGCTTCATATGCTGTAACCTAGGTTTTTGATTTCTGCTGGTTTTGTGGAATAGCTCGGTGGTAGAGGGGGAAAGATGATGATCTCTAGGGGTTTGTTTGGGTGGTCCCCGCCGCACATACAGCCGCTGACGCCGGTGTCGGAGGTTTCGGAGCCGCCGGAGTCGCCTTCGCCGTACACGGATATGGGTACGGGTGAAGCGGAGCCGTTGGAGGTGGAGGAAGAGATGGAAGACGAGAACGAGGAGATGGAGCCCCCGCCAGCAGCGGTGCCGTTCTCCCAGCTGTTTGCCTGCGCTGACCGGCTTGACTGGGTTCTGATGTTCGTGGGATCACTGGCTGCCGCCGCTCACGGCACTGCTCTCGTTGTCTACTTGCATTATTTTGCTAAGATTATACATCTGCTCCGGTTTGAAGGGTATAGCGATGAGCTATTCGACAGTTTCCTTGAGGTAACTGCAAACGCCCAAATTTATCTTTTATGTGAGTTTACGTTGAACATGTGTTACCATAATTTGGTTAAATCGTGGAACAAGCTGGAATTTGGGTGGGTTTTATGTATGGGCGTAAACAGGCATCATTTGATTAGATTCTTGAGGCATTATCTTAACTAAGTTATTCTAGGATCATTGCTAGGTGGAATGTGTATGTTACTGCAAAATGCGTAGCTGAGTATCCACGTTTTTTTTCCATTAAAAATTTCGGCGATCTCACAGGAGGTTATTGGCATTTTCTGATTTGGATAATTGGATGGCAGATGAGATGTTCTATATGCGATAATTATGTTGATTGATGAATTCGATTACAAGATTGTGTTGCTTCACTTCCATAAATATCTTCTGAAATATCTTTGGTGTCTTGATTGAGGACACGATGCTTGTGAAGTTTAAGTTTGGGTGGGAGTGGGATCAGTTCTTTTTCATTGCATTTACTTTGAGGTACATGCTTGATCTTACGTGGGAAATGACTTTTTGTGTAGTTTGTTTTTTATGGTTTCAATTCCATAGTAGTTGTCAGGAAGGACTAAGGAGCAGTGTTCTGTTACGAGACTGATTATAACAGACTTATTTTTGTACTGATAGTTGTATAATTGGTATAAACTGACTTTCATTTGATTTAGTGTCCATTAGTTCTCATTCTCTTATTAGTTCCAGGAAAAATAAGCAATACTCTTGAAACCAAATTTCTTCCTGTCACTCATCATGTAAATGATACGTTTTTGGGTTTGAGGGACACATTTATAAAGGTTAAGAGACCAGATAATTGTTCATGTTGCAAAGTATAATTTGGGGGACTTGGGATAATGAGAACAATAGAAAAACAATATATCTCTCCGGAAGAGATGATTGATGATCTTGGAAAATCAATTAGGTCACGAACATCATTTCTGGCACAATAACTCAACAATTTGCATTGAAAATGACATAAACAACACATTTCACATCCATAAGATTCATTTGCTTGCTTTCAGATTTGACACAGGATAGAAATTTCAGGTTTTGTCATAATTTATCGTTGTTTTCGCATTCTAAAGAGATTCTGAAATTTTATGTCCAATATTTTGTCAGGATATAAGGGTAATAGGGCTTTGATTTGGAGTGACATTATCTTTTTTGACCAAATTCATTTCTTTCCTGATGGTTGTAAGATTATTGAACTGGTAATCTTACCCATTATAGAAATCCTGGTTAAATGATGGAAAAATTTTTCTACATAAGGAACTAACGCAGTCTCGCGACACTTCTAAGTTCTAAAATATAGATTCTTAAGGATTTGCCAACTCTTAGAAGTAATCTATTGCTTTTGACTATTTTAAAGCAAATTAAGTATTTATGTAAATGTTTCCCCACCCTTTCACACCCACGAAACACATACACAAAAAGGGAATGACTGGAAATCTCAAAACCAACCCACCTACTTGTGACCTAAGATGGAAACTGGTACATTAAGTAGAAGTTTTATGGAAATCATAACAGCTAAAGTGTACGTAATGGTGAATCAATTCATAAAAAGTGAATTACTGCTTGAGTGCCAGGTATTTACAATTTTACATCATTCCTAAAATTGGATTTTATTAAATCTCTTAACTGTATTATCTCAGCTAGATGTAGATAATTGTGATAACCTTGTTTATATGCACTTGTGTATTAAATAGCAGGGAAGATTAACTATCTGGTGAGAAGAATGTGGTTCACGACTGACATTCTTTTGGAACTTTTTCAGCTTGCTTTAAGCATTGTTTATATAGCTGTGGGAGTTTTTGTTGCAGCCTGGATAGGTAAGTAGATATTGATATCTGCATGTCATATACTATTCTAATACAATCATTGTTCCATTTGCTTGCTTTCTGGTATGCTAATACCTTTAGCATTTTATCTTCAGAGGTATCATGTTGGATACTCACTGGAGAACGACAGACTGCTGTGATAAGGTCGAAGTATGTACAAGTTCTGCTTAATCAGGACATGAGTTTTTTTGATACCTATGGAAACAATGGAGACATTGTGAGCCAAGTACTGAGTGATGTACTGCTCATCCAATCTGCTCTCAGTGAAAAAGTACGTTTTCTTCTTTTCAGTTTTTTCTTTCTCATTGTGGTTTTATTTTGTTGTTAATGGTCAACGAAGTTCTGTTACTGATATAGGCCCACACTTAATGTGACAGGTAGGGAACTATATTCATAATATGGCTACCTTCTTTAGTGGTCTTGTGATTGGATTTGTAAACTGCTGGCAGATTGCCCTTATTACTTTAGCTACTGGGCCACTAATAGTTGCTGCAGGAGGGATTTCAAATATCTTTTTGCATAGACTTGCAGAAAATATCCAAGATGCTTATGCAGAGGCGGCAAGCATTGCGGAGCAGGTCTGATTCTTGATATCCAGTCTGCTTTGCTGTTATGAGATTTTTATAATTCCTTATAATCTCAACTGTTCAATTCTGTTTTATAACACGAACTTTCCTCCAAGACTAGTTTGAAAGTGCAAATTAATGAGTTCCTAAAAGAAGTTCGGCCTCACTTTGTTTATGTGTTATTGTCTAGTCATTGACTAATACACTTTACAAACTGCTAAGTTTTGATGTAACATATTTGCTCGACTGAATGTTATAGTTTCATTACTGTTATAATTGCAAAAAGACCATGAACCTTTTTGGTTTAACATTATGCTGGCTAAATGATTCTTGCTTAGTTTGTATTAAATGTTTTTTTTCTAAACTTAATTTTAAATTCTCCAGGCGGTCTCTTATATCAGAACCTTGTACTCATTTACCAATGAAACATTGTCAAAATATTCATATGCAACTTCACTTCAAGCTACACTTAGATATGGAATATTGATAAGTCTTGTTCAAGGGCTTGGACTTGGTTTCACATATGGACTTGCAATCTGTTCTTGTGCCTTGCAACTTTGGGTGGGAAGGTCCCTTGTCACACATGGAAGTGCTCATGGTGGAGAAATTGTAACCGCTCTATTTGCTGTTATATTAAGTGGCCTGTAAGTGATTTCACCACTTCTAATTATTTTCCATCTGTACTGCACGATTCCACATACTTATAAATGGACTTCTCACTTCTGTTTGACAGTGGACTGAATCAAGCAGCTACAAATTTCTATTCTTTTGAACAAGGCAGAATCGCTGCCTACAGACTGTTTGAGATGATAAGTCGATCATCCTCCACTGTTAATCATGATGGGTTAACTCTTCCTCCTGTTCAAGGAAACATAGAGTTTCGAAATGTATATTTTAGCTATTTGTCGCGTCCTGAAATTCCGATTTTGAGTGGGTTTTATCTCACTGTGCCTGCTAAAAAGGCTGTAGCACTTGTTGGCAGAAATGGATCTGGAAAAAGCAGTATCATACCACTTATGGAGCGATTTTATGATCCTACCTTAGGTATTTTGGCCATATTAGTTTCACACTTGCTGTGGATGATATTATTCAAAAAATTTACTTACTTTTTTTGCTTGTTGCAGGAGAAGTTCTTTTGGATGGCGAAAATATAAAAAATCTTAAGCTGGAATGGCTAAGAAGCCAAATTGGTTTAGTTACTCAGGAACCTGCTTTACTTAGTTTGAGTATCAAAGATAACATTGCTTATGGAAGGAATGCTTCTAAGGACCAAATTGAAGAAGCTGCTAAAATAGCACATGCACATACGTTTATCAGTTCTCTTGAAAAAGGATATGATACTCAGGTATTTGTGTACATGTATATAAATTCTTTTTGCCGTATCCCATTACCGTGATGCTAAATGAAATTCTGTGTCACTATAGGTTGGTAGGGCCTCTCTGATGATGACAGAGGAGCAGAAGATTAAACTTTCTGTTGCTAGGGCCGTGTTGTCAAATCCATCTATTCTCCTGTTGGATGAAGTCACTGGTGGACTTGATTTTGAGGCTGAAAGATCTGTTCAGGAAGCTCTTGATGTCCTCATGTTGGGGAGATCAACAATAATCATAGCTAGACGGCTAAGTCTTATTAAAAATGCTGATTATATTGCTGTAATGGAGGAAGGTCAACTTGTTGAAATGGGCACACATGAGGAATTGATGCATTTGGATGGCCTTTATGCAGAACTGCTCAAATGTGAAGAAGCAACTAAACTTCCACGAAGGTGAATTTTACTGGCTAAATATTTTTCTATGCATCAATTTGAGCTGCATATGGGATCTCTTTCTGAATTAACAAAGTGCATCATAGGATTTATACAACCATAGACACTCTGCCTAAATAATTGATGATGTTATTTCTGCTTCACTAACCAAGTTACAATATATTGACGACATTATGGGCGTCTATACTTATATTCAGGATGCCAATGAGAAACTACAAGGAAAGCTCAACTTTTCAGGTTGAGAAAGATTCTTCTGCAAGTCGTGTCTTTCAAGAACCATCTTCCCCTAGAATGGCCAAGTCACCATCGCTCCAGAGAGTTGCTGGTGGTCACATGGTACGGCCTGCTGATGTTAGTTATAGCTCCCAAGAATCTCCGAGAGTTCTTAGCCCACCCCCAGAAGAAATGATGGAAAATGGTGGTTCCATGGAAATGACAGATAGAGAACCAACAATAGAGAGGCAGGATAGTTTTGAGATGAGACTACCAGAATTACCGAAGATTGATGTTCAGTCTGCTCAGCGACAAAAAAGTCCTTCTGATCCTGAATCTCCTGTTTCTCCACTCTTGACATCTGACCCAAAAAATGAACGATCCCATTCACAAACGTTTAGCCGGCCACTCAGTCAATTTGATGATGTTCCTGTGGCAATGAAAGAAACAAAGAGTACACCATCTCTAGAAGAACCATCTCTCTGGAGGCTAGTAGAACTTAGCCTTGCAGAGTGGCTTTATGCTGTTCTAGGAAGTACTGGTGCTGCAATCTTTGGTTCTTTTAATCCCATCCTTGCTTATGTTATTGCTCTTGTAGTAACAGCGTATTACAGACACAACGAGCATAAAAATCATACACGTCAAGAAATTGACAGGTGGTGCTTAATCATAACGGGCATGGGAATTGTGACTGTGGTTGCTAACTTTTTGCAGCACTTCTACTTCGGTATAATGGGAGAAAAAATGACAGAACGTGTTCGAAGAATGATGTTTTCAGGTATGTGATTCTAACTTGGATTGCTTTTTGATAATCTTGTTTTTCTATTCCATTCCTCTGATAAGAAAAAGTTAGTGATTTCTTTCGCATGATATTTGTGTTGAGTTTATGAATAATCTTATTTTGGTTGTATATTTAATAGCAATGCTTCGAAATGAAGTTGGATGGTTTGATGAGGAGGAGAATAGTGCTGATAACCTGTCCATGCGATTAGCTAATGATGCTACTTTTGTGAGAGCTGCTTTTAGCAATCGGCTTTCAATATTTATACAAGATAGTGCGGCTGTTATAGTTGCTGTTCTCATTGGGATGTTTCTGCAGTGGCGATTGGCACTTGTGGCCTTAGCCACTTTGCCCATTCTAATGGTTTCTGCCATAGCACAGGTATGGCCAACTTTATAAGTTTTCTGTTATATGGATTCCCATCTTGTCCACAAAGAAACTATTGCATGTCCTGTATGGGACAAGGCGTTGCAATTTTATTCTTTGGATTGCTGAAAGCATGTGAATTGTGAGGTCACCACCCACCACATTACTAAGAGGTTTTATCCTGTATCATTAACTAGAAATGAGTTGCCTGTGTGGTACCTGCAATTAAATCACGATTGTATCCATAATCTTAATGCTATTCACAATTTTTCTGAAATGTCAAGAGTATAAAAGTAAATAGTATGATAATAGTCAACTGAATTTCTCCAAATTCGTACAGGATGATAGTCATACTTTTGATATGCTCCTAAGGTCATTAACTGTTACCAGGGATTACCTGCATTCTGGTGTTCCACTGACATTTATAATCAGCATAATGTCCATACACCAATTTTATCATTAGACTGACTTGAGTTTCAAATTCAATCTTACAGAAACTGTGGCTTGCTGGTTTTTCAAAGGGTATCCAGGAGATGCACAGGAAGGCATCGTTAGTCTTGGAGGATGCTGTTCGAAATATCTATACTGTTGTAGCATTTTGTGCTGGCAACAAGGTGATGGAGCTCTACAGAGTACAACTTCGAAAGATATTCAAGAAAAGCTTTCTCCAAGGCATGGCAATTGGTTTTGCATTTGGATTTTCTCAGTTTCTTCTTTTTGCTTGTAATGGCCTCCTTCTTTGGTACACTGCCATTTGTGTGAAAAGGGGGTACATGACTTTGGGGACAGCTCTAAAAGAATACATGGTGTTCTCTTTTGCAACATTTGCACTAGTTGAACCTTTTGGTTTGGCCCCATATATCCTTAAAAGGAGAAAGTCCCTGATATCCGTCTTTGAAATAATTGACCGAACCCCTAAGATTGAGCCTGATGATAATTCTGCTCTGAAGCCTGCAAATGTTTATGGAAGCATTGAATTGAAGAATGTTGACTTTTCATATCCGACTCGGCCGGAAGTCTTGGTGCTCAGCAATTTCAGTCTCAGAGTTAATGGTGGGCAAACCATAGCAGTGGTTGGTGTTTCCGGGTCGGGAAAGAGCACCATAATATCTTTGATAGAAAGATTTTATGATCCACTTGCTGGTCAGATATTACTGGACGGGCGAGATATAAAATCTTATAACTTGAGATGGCTGAGGAACCACTTAGGCCTTGTTCAGCAGGAGCCCATCATATTCTCAACGACCATCAGAGAGAATATCATATATGCAAGGCATAATGCAAGTGAAGCAGAAATGAAAGAGGCTGCGAGGATAGCAAATGCTCATCATTTTATAAGCAGCTTGCCTCATGGTTACGACACCCATGTAGGTATGAGGGGTGTGGATTTGACCCCTGGACAGAAGCAGAGGATTGCAATTGCTAGAGTTATATTAAAGAATGCACCTATCTTATTGTTGGACGAAGCTAGCTCATCAATAGAATCTGAATCAAGCCGGGTAGTACAAGAAGCTCTAGATACTCTCATTATGGGGAACAAAACCACCATTCTTATTGCACATCGAGCAGCTATGATGAGACATGTCGACAATATAGTGGTACTTAATGGTGGACGAATAGTGGAAGAAGGGACTCATGATACACTGATGGCAAAAAATAGCTTATACGTGCGGTTGATGCAACCTCACTTTGGTAAAGGAATGCGCCAACATAGGCTTATCTAGATGAGCGCTATGACGTTCCGTGATGGTTGACATGTAATTTTGGTCCATTTCCACTATGTCGACTTTCTTGGATTGCTAAGCCATATGAGTCTGGATTCTACTACAATGCCAAGATAGCCAAGTATCAAAGATGTTGATGGTCTTTTTGTACCGATGGCGGAATAGGTAAGTTGAATTGGCTGGTTTTGTTAATCCTATGAGCTCATATTTTGCGAAGATTCGATGCATATTCTTTTGGAGGCAGGCTCAGTTAAAAATCTATATTGATTTGTTAGTTAAGGAGTGGAACGAGCTGAGCTGTAGATTATTTACTTCCTCTTTGGTTGTGGTAGTATTCGCTTTTTTTTTTCCTGGGTGTTTTCTGAGTGAGGTTAATTAGCTATAGTTTTGTATCATAGTATTTCCTGCCTCGACCTTTTGCTTACTTCATTTTGTTGTACATCTTTCATACTTATGCGAAACTGATCAACTGTAGCAAGGCATTCTTTGTAACTTATTTGTACATAAGAGGTCAGCTTTATTTTTATTCGAATTTGTGTTTGGCTTAATGTTTATTGTGACGTTTGGAGTTTTTAAACCCTGTCGGTTCTTAAGTTTCTTCGTCCCTTTTTTCCCTATTATTTTCAAGAACTTTGAGGCAGATATGGGTTGTTTGGTGGATTAACCAAAGCGATATTATACCCCTTTTTTATTTTTATATGTGGAAAGTTTCTATTTATATAGGATGTGGAATTTATAAGTTTATATAGTAAAGTAAATCTTTACAACGAAAATAGTTGGAAGAGGGGTTGTGATTTGTGGAAGTTAATCATACTGTGCAAATATCTTAGAACACCGTAGGAGAAGATAAAAAGCTTGTTCTTCTTTTGATATCATAAAAAAAATATAAGAATGATTCCAACAAATGTGAATGTACCTTTTTCAGTCGTTTATTTTGTATACAAGATTAACATGTTGCCTCATATTATTTCACAATATACACAGATTTAATTAACATGTAGCCTCAAATAATTTCACCATATGCACACACATACTAATCGTAATACATAATCTTTTCCTTATGAGAGAAGCGATCTCTAGATGTCCATGACTTTGAAAGAATCAGCAACCACTTTAAGCATGTTCCTATATTTTCTCCACCGTCTCTGGTTTGCTCCCACTATCAAGGTGTAGTATCTTCCTGCACAAATGCACATAGTTGAACGCTGTTGATTTCTAGTTTTTATGCAGAGATGCTTGAAATAGTAAGGATGCTGGTGCTATGCAGTGAAAGATGAATCCTTGTGAGTTTCATGATATATCTTTAAGTTACAGCTTATGTGCAAAGGTTTCTATTGTGAGAACAAGATGTGGAAGTTGATGATGCACATCAGCTTATCTGAACATAAAGAGTGTGCAATAATGTGTGGAGACAAACTTTGTCATACCATTTCCAATGGCGATTGTTGCAAAAGCTGCTCTTGAAAAATTTGGGGATGTCAGTACATATTCGAACGTCCAGTAGTTTCTACCATCAATGTTTTTCTGCACCCATAAGCTCAAACTGAATCAAATAATTTCACATCTCCTGTTACAAGCATATTGGATGTGAGACAGAGAGAGAGAGAGGGTTAGACCTCTTGCATGTCCAATAAATCTGCAATTTGATTTGGCGCTGAGTATACGTCGTTTATAAGATGAAACACAACCTTGAAGCAATAAACTAATGTTATATTAGAGAAATCTTCACTTCATACAATTCCTAAAAGAATAGCAAAGAAGTGGTACTATGTTATTCACCTCGTCCATAGGTCCTAGTTCACGGATATCAGTTTTACTCGTTGGTAAGAAACTCAATCTCACGTTTTGCAGTTGTAACGATCTGTCTTTGAACGCTGAATCATGACCTAGGAAGTCAAAATCCTGTGGTAAAAATTACAAAGAGAATAAAGATTAGAAACTTGCGGTTTTCAACCTAACTCAGCTTTGTAGAACTTACTCTCCAATCTGAGGGATAATAATACGAATATCCATCAACTTTGTCGACAAAAATTTCATATTTTTCTGGTATTTCTGCATCACCAAATAACACAAATACTTTAGAAACTAGTTACTTAGCCAGAAGTAGCAAGAAATTCAGTTCAAAACAAGGATTGGTCCTGGTTCCCAGCAAGCCATGCAAAATTAGCATTCCTTTGGTAATATGTACCAAACATGCTTTGATAATATGATTGACTACACAAAGAGCATTGAAATGTTATGAAGTTAGTATGAAACAGTGAATCCGGAGACACCTTCTGCGAGAAGTGGGGTTGCTTGGAGTGGATTCAAGGTGAGGGCTCCCATACCAAGTAGAAGTGCTCTCCTTTTGTAGTTTCCATAAATAGCACAATGAGCTGATAGGCAAGTAAACAAGTAATTATTTCAGCAGGAAACAAGAAAAGCATCTCTAGCTTTGATCACAAGCAATTCAAGATTATAGGTCTATTGAAATGATTAAGCTTAACCCATATCACAAACACATGATTCAATATTCTAGGACTAATAGAAACAATTAACCTAATTACCCATGGAAGCTAAAGATTTAAACTCAGAATCCTGCTCACAATCGCACAAACAGAAAACAAAGAGTGTAGTGCTTTCAATATTGCAATTAAAACCAAAAGTATCCCATCGCAACACCCCCTTATTCATCTTGGTGAAATGAACAGTCAGATTAATTGAACCCACATTTCATAAACGGCAATCAAATACAAATCGAATCATACAGTATGAACTCCCATTAAGATTTTCATACTTTCTTCGTTAGTAGAAGGGATGCTTGAGCACTTGGTATTTGAAATTGCAGCACATTCTGCTGGGCTACAACAACCGCGCACTCCTAACTACAGAGTGGTACTTATTAATGAATACACGAAGAAAAGATAGAAAATTCACAGAATTAAAAGATTGAAATGTATGAAGAATCTGGATTGGGCTTACGTTGAGTGTGAATGGCTTTGATAGGAAGTTGAGCGAGAGTGATGAAAATGCCATGTTAGCACACAAGCAGCAGAGCTTGCTTGGCTCTCTCTCTCTATCCTGTTATGGATAGTGCATGCACATTTCGACTGGTCAGGGAAACTATAATGTTTATTCAGATTATGTTTTTTTTTCATTTATATATTTATTTATTATTCTGGTTTTATTTAAGAGTTTCATAGTCCAAATAAATTACACGTGTCAAGTAAGTTTAATATTTGGACCCCTTTTTTGAGAATGTTATAATATTATGATGATTTGGGCCGAGGAAATTTAAGTGGGCTTTATATTGGGCCGGTCCCAAAAAAAGCACCTGAATTGGTTATCCATGTAAAATTCTGAATGTTGTGTGTATATGTATATATACTTGATGATGTATAAAAATACAACCATTCTCTTATTGTTTATTACAACCCATTGTCATTGTTTATTACCTCAATTTCAATTGGATCATAAAGAAGAGCTTCATCAAGAAATACATCCGTTGTTTGTCACGTGAAAAATATTTTACATTTGAAAATCAAAAGTTAATTAATTTTATTAATTTCATCAATTTACACAAAAAAAAATATTTTTATAATATACATAGCTAATAGTAATGTGTAGGGGTGAGAATTTGGGACCGGGACCTAGGAAAATCCCGATCCCGTCCCGAGTCCCGAAATTTCCGGGATCGGGACCGGGACCGGGACCTGGCAATTGAAAATTTTCGGGACTTTCGATGTCCCGAAATTAATTTTTAAAATTCGGGAACTTTGGTTCCGATCGGGAAATTTTGGTCCCGTTCGGGATTTTGGGACCATTCGAGACTAATCAGGACTTGATTTTTCGAGACCGGGACTTGAAATTTCCAATTTCGGGACTCGGGAGTCCCGAAATCCCGATCGGGACTGGGACCAAAAATTTACCATTTTTCGGGACTGGGACTTCGGGATCGGGACTGGGACTCCCGGTCCCGTCCGGATTCTCACCCCTAGTAATGTGTTGTAAATAATGGAAATGAAAAAATATATCTCCAATTTATTTACTACTTCACATAATAGTACTTCAATTGATAGTTTAGGGTAAAAACAAATTTTCAAGTTAATTAGGATTCATCATTACCTGGACTCGTCCAGTTAATTAAGATATGATGCGATCAAGAATATTAAATTAACATGTATAGTGCACGTGCATGTTGTTGTGTGTATCTATATTCACTTCCACTCATGGCTAGCATGCATCATCCAGAAAGGATAGAGATATTAAGTGTATATACATGTAATTCTACTGATCAAAAAGAGAAGACAGAAGAAAGAGATATATATATCCAATTGAATATTAGCGCGGAACTCGATGAATCGATTTATACAAAATGAATGAAACAACAACTTATTACTATGTGGGTTTGCTTAAAAAGGATATATGATTGGGAGTTGGTAGTAAGTGTATATGCATGTATGCATGAAGAAAGGAATTGAAAGAAGGGAGGGGTGGAGTGTGTTGATAATATGATGATGATGGGATGGAATGAGTGATCAATCATCAATCATCAATCATCATGTTGAACTTGATCAATATGCCTAAAGGCCTCCTCCAAATCCCACCTCTTGTCAGCATCCTCTTTGCAACATGAAATCCCAATGTGCAACATCTTCTCCATTTGGGTCCTGCTTGTAGCTGCAGCGCCCTCCATCATTTCCTTGTCCAAGACTCGTGAGGGGTCTTCTCCGGCGATCCCGTTGATCCAGGCGGCTAGGTCGGCGGTGGTGCCGTGGGAGAGATACCTCCCGGTGAGTATCTCCAGGATGAGGGTCCCCAAGCACCAGACGTCGGTCTTCTTGGAGACGCGGCCGTGCTGGGCGTACTCGGGGGACTTGTAGGCGAGGAGGACGTTGTGAACGTGGGCGGAGTTGACGATGGGGTGGAGGGCGTAGTCCATGAGCAGGGGGTTGTACTCGCTGTCTAACAACACGTTGGAGGACTTGAGGTGGCCGTGCGGTAGGCTTACGGTCGGCACCTCGTTTTGGAGGTACATTAGCCCTCTCGCCACCCCCTTTATGATCTTCAGCCTACTCCCCCAGCTCAGCATTCCCGAGTGCTTTCCTGCATCATTTCATTCCATTATTCATGTTAATGTTAATGTTAATGTTATAATGTACATGCAGACATACCGTGCAGGAGGGCGGCCAAGCTGCCGTTGTTGACGAAGTCGAAAACCAAGAGCTTCTCCTCCTTGCGAAACAAGTAGGCCACCAGTGGGAGGAGGTTAGGGTGTTTGAGCCTCCCTAATCTC
Organism: Leonotis leonurus; assembly: GCA_026898415.1. Classification (NCBI taxonomy): domain Eukaryota; kingdom Viridiplantae; phylum Streptophyta; class Magnoliopsida; order Lamiales; family Lamiaceae; genus Leonotis; species Leonotis leonurus. The sequence continues at coordinate 1,980,513 of JAPKLX010000010.1, forward strand.
CTCATGTGTTCGTGGAATTCCTCCTTACCGATCCCGTTCATCAGCTTGAATCTCTTCACCACCAGCGCCTCCCCGTCCACCAACACCGCCTTGTACGACGCTCCGAAGTTTCCGCTCCCCAGCACCTCCGCCGACGCCCTCATCAGGTCCTGCAAGTCGAACTTCTGCCTCTTCTCCTCCACGAACGACAGCTTCCCCGCCTGCTGCTGATCCGATTTCTTCAGCATTCCTCCTCCTACCCCTCCTCCTGACGGTGGCGATGATGCGGATACTGCTACTGTTGCTGTTGCTGCTGCTGCTGCTGTCGCCACCGCCGCCGGCGGTGGAGAATTGTTCTTCTCCAAGTCGACGACTGCGGCTGAGATGGGCTTCCCGAGCTGCGGGGTCTCATCTCCGCGGTTGCGGTATCGTCTGAAGCAGAAGAGAAAGATAAGGACGAGGATGAGGGCAATCACGATGCCTAATATCACCCATCCTATTGGAGATTTTCGAGGAGGCGGACCCGCCGCAGCAGCTGGTGGCGGCGGGTACAAGGCGGGGTCGCAGGCGTTGCCTAGCGGGGGCCCGCAGAGGGCTTTATTACCGGCGAATGCTGCTGGGTCCATCTTGCTGAGAGCGACCGGAATGGGGCCCTCGAGGTGGTTGTTTGAGAGGTCGAGCACCTTGAGACTCTCCGAGCTGATCCTGGGTATAGTCCCGGTGAAATGATTGTTCTCCATCTTGAGCTCGATCAGCTTCGGCGACTCGAGCGAGGTGGGGAGACGGCCGGTGAAATTGTTGTTAGCCATGTGCACCTTCTTCAAGGAATACATCCCCTTGAAGGCGTCCGCCGCCATCTCGCCGGAAAACTTATTATCGGTGAGGTACAACGCTTTGATCGCACCGATCTTCTTCCAGTCCGGCATGGGCCCCTCGAAGCCGTTCCCCATGACGCTCACCGCTCGCATGAACCGCAGCGGCGACAGCGCCTCCACATCTATCATCCCCTTCAAATTCATATTCTCAAGCTGCAGGCCCCACACGTGGCCATTGTAGCAGAGAACCCCCTCCCAGTTGGCACGCTCCCCGCTGCACGGCGTGGAAACGGTGTTCCAATTGGAGAGAGGGTCGGCGGCGTTGACGAGCGAGGCTTTAAATCTGAGAAGGGCCTGAGCCTCCTTAACGGAGTCATCCTGGGTTTGGGCCTGAGCCAAGCAGTGCCAATCGGAGGAACAAACCAGTAAATGAAGTATAACAACAACAACAAAAGAATATCGTCTAGGAAATATTAATATTGTTGTTGGGCGCACAGCGGCTTGCGCGCCCTTGGCCATCATTAATCCTTCAAGATTAACTGAGCACCGATCAATTATATTTAGCAGAAGCGGCGGCGGCGGTGGCAATGCAACACACGCGCTGCTACCTATACCTGCTACGATTAATTAGTATCTAGGTAGGACGATGAATATGTGATGATGAATTGACGATGATGACAGGTGATGGTGATAATAGTGATAATTAATATTTTCTATTCGCTTTTGTTGTATTGTTAAGTTGTGTTCATTCTGGGGAGGTTGAGTTTTGGGTTGTAAGAAAGAAGAAGGCATGAAAGAAGTTAAGGGTAGGAGAGGGTCCCCAATTTTGCTTCGAGAAAAATAGAGTGACAAATGAACCGATGCTATAGCGTCATTTCAGGAGACTGTTTCTTCATTCCACCACCCTTTTCTCTCCCTTTTTATTTATACTTCCAAACGTATTTCTTCGTCTCTACCTTCAACCTCAACACCCTTCTCTCTTCATCTCTCATCTCTTAACTGATTTATACCTAACTCATTAATTGACTCTTTCTTCTCCTATTTATATACATATACATATGCATGCATGCATCCATTACTACTTACTCATACTTACCTATAAACCTTATGTGGGTTCGATTAAACTATTAAATTGAAGCACATTTCATCAAAGATTAATGAACTTGAGAAGATAGCCTCATTTAATTTCCAAACTAGCCCAATCCATCTTGATTTTTTTTTACTTTAGACGTGGTGGGTCCACTCGGGCCGTGTTAGCCCGACCACACAGTTTGGTGCATCCATTTTGATGCTAAAAATGTTTTAACTTTTAACTAAGGTGTTTGGGAACCCAAAAGACATAATTTCAATATATTAGTAATTATTTTGGATTATTCACAAATTTATTATTCAATTTTTTTAGTAAGTAGGCTCATCTATTTTTATACCAACAAATCAAGTGAAATTTAGATTTGATTTAATACACAATATATTTTAATTTAAATTGTTTTTGTAAGACATGTGTAGTGTCAAAATGGATAAGAAAATAGTGAATGTAAGAAGTATACTTATATTTATTTATTTGCATGACATTACATGTATAACTCACCAAATTGGACATGCCACTCAAGTTATAATTTTTGCCTAAAATTGGAAATCATTCTATTCTATAGGGTTAACAAAATATCCAATTATATGCAATTTTACCGTTGTTATTACTTTGTGGAAGTCTCCCTCTCTCTCTCTCCCCTCCCCTCCACACACACCCACGCACACATTGGGCCTCCATTCTCCACCCCCGTCCCACACGAGCTAATGGTAACTCCTAGCTTTTACTGTATCACAATCGCAGCTCAATTATCCTCTCTCTGTCTTTCGAATCGGAATGCATCACTTTTCTAGATACATTTAGACTCGCACATATAGAGAGGAGGAAGAGCAACAAAAGTATTGTGCTTGTACGTCATGTCCACCACTTTCAGTCCCTCAAGAACCCCCGCGATCTCCAGGATGCAATTGGGCGCCGCCCCCATGTCCCGCCTCAGAACCTCTTCCATCAAGAAGCCGCCCGAGCCCCTCCGCCGCGCCGTCGCCGATTGCTTGTCCGCCGCCGCTCCCTCGCAGGTCGAAGCGTCCAGGACTTTGCGGGTTTGGATTCTCACCATTCTCTCTTGTTCAATTTACGATCTTATTTACCTCTTGTTGTTTACTGCTGCCTTGCTAGTTGCTCGTGTAATTGGACTTCTTTTCTTTTTCCGGGTTATTTTACTATCTTGTATCTCAATTTTTGTGTTACATTGCGTGATATTAAGTGCGTACTAGATGTAGCAGCTGAATCGAGCTGGGGGATGTGTTACTACTAGTGATCAAGGCGTTGAGATTCATTTCTCTTTCCTTTTTTTACTAGTACATTTTGGTTTTAGTTTTTCTGATTCAGGACACACACAAGGGATAGTTTATTTCTTTTGGAGAATGGCATCATGCATTGCATGCCACAACAGATTGGTGAAAAGCCTAAACTTTTATTAAAGAAACTATCTTTATATAATGGAATTACACCATCCCAAATGATGATTGCCATGATGAAAAGTCTAAATTTCCAGAAAAGAATTTCTTTTTCTTTTAACGGACCTATCCACCGACATTAGTAAGGTTTAGAATGCCGAAAATGTTTTGCCTAGGTTTATGATGTAAACGTTGTTTCTGATGAAAGTACAGCCTGCAGACAACATAGTTTCTCATAAAGAATCTAATTCATTATAAACCAATTTAGACTACCTCCCACCATGAGTCCTTGACTTTAATGCAGTAGATACTAGATATCCATCTGTCAGTGTGATTTGAACTTTTGAATGATTATTTGATGAAAATATTCAGAAAGGCTTGTTACAAATAAATGGCTATGATATGATATAGATCTGTTCATCCAATGGCAGGACTACATGGCAGCACAGGCCACAATTGACTTGGCATATGGCATGATTCTCGAGCACACTCTTGCAGAGAGGGAACGCAGGTATTCTTCTTGGCTGGCTGTTTGAATTGTTGTTCAGCCAGTATATTATCTTGTATGAATATAAAAGGTTAATTTTACCTATACCCTGCTACCCTTTAAATGGCGTTCTCTTGATTATCTATCTCTGGGGATCTATACTGTTTATGCTTGCAGATGATTATTTCCTTAATTTATTAGTGTTATCACGAGACTTACATCTCTCTCTTTCTCTGCTGAAAACAGCCCTGCTGTTGTTGGAAGGTGTGTGGCACTTTTGAAGCGATTTCTTTTAAGGTGCTTTCATCATATCTTATCTTATCATCACACTGTCTTTTTCTGTTAGAAGAATTGTGCTTAAGAATTTAGTGAATATGATCTTGACTTACATGAGAATCTTTCACATTCATAATGGATCAATGTATTATCAATTATTTTTGTATGGTTCACCCAACAGTGCATTATGCGGTTGTTACACTTATTTGTATTTAGAGCAAAAAATATCATTTCAGGCTTCATTAAATATGGGAAATTGATGAACATCTTTATCAATCACTTTTCTCTTATCTTGGTATAATTGTTGTGAGTTGGTGGGCCAACATAATCTGGTCTTACGGCGCATACGAATACTGTAATATTTTTTTATGGGGGAGTTTATAGTGATCTTCAGTATCAATGATGATAATGCATTAAATAAATACTGCTCGAGGAAGCATGTGAATCTATGTTGTTTAAAGATCTCATATGCGAGGCTTTTTATGCATTGCAGATATAAGCCTAATGAGGAGACTTTACTTCAGATTGATCGGTTTTGCATAAGTATAATTGCTGAGTGTGACGTGAGCCCTCACCGGAAATTGTTTCCTTGGTCACGTTCATCAAGTCAAAAAGCACTAAATTCTGTACCATCTACGAATGTAAATCCTTTGCCCGTTTCAAGTTTTGCTTCTGGGGCACTCGTTAAATCCTTAAACTATGTTCGTTCTTTAGTTGCTCAATATATACCAAAACGTTCGTTCCAACCAGCTGCCTTTGCGGGAGCTGCACCTGCATCAAGGCCACAATCGCTGCCAACTCTGTCGTCCTTATTGAGTAAATCATTCAATTCCCAACTTAGTCCTGCACATACCAAAGAGTCTTTGGAGAGCAAGGACACATCTATTGCATCTGTTTCTGACTCTCCAATTGCTGAAGAAGTTGATGAAATTGGAAATCTGGAGTTTATGGCACTGGATGTTTTTAGATGGCGCTGGTCTGGAGACCAACAGCCATCACTTCTCTTGCCCAAGAGGTCCTCTTCTTCTCTTCAAGTTACTGTTAGTTATATCTCTGTATATATCTTTTGTCTCAACTCCTGAAAAACTCGCTTACAGTGATCATCTCCAAGACATGCGCACTCATAATTTTCTAGAAGTGGGTGCAGCAGCTCTTCTTGTCGGAGACATGGAAGCAAAAATGAAGGGTGAAACATGGAAAGTATTTGGGAGTGCTGCAATGCCTTTTCTGGATCAACTATTGCAGCCGTCTCTCTTGACTACTCTTACCAACTCCAATTCAGCTTTTGCTCATTTGAGAGCAATAACAGCACTGAAACGTTCCAAACAAGGGACTGATCAGATTTGGCACGTTTCTTAATCCTTTTGCTGTTGGATTTTTTTTTATGTTTTCTCAATTATGTTTTCAAGAATATGTTATCTGATCATCCAACTCTATTATTGATCCGATAATGACAATTATTTATGCATATGTATATTTTCAGGGAAGATTCTCCTATGAGCACCTTTCGTCCACGTTCAAGACCACTCTTTCAATACCGTCATTACAGGTAAAAGAATGCGAGTTTCTTTAGGCGCTCTTCATCATTAACTAGTTGTCAGATGACTATGCCATCTCTGTTGTGAGTTCCCTTGAATTTGAAAATAATTCATTTGTTGTGTAATATTATTTTAAAAATACCCTCTTCTCCTATGTTAAATATTTTTCTTATTTCTCGGAATGTCAACCTTTTGATTTGTGCTAGCAAACAACAACCATTGCGATTAAATCCTGTTGAGGTATGCGAGGTTATTGCAGCTGTTTGTTCAGAGACATCTACTGTAAAATCCAATCAGTTAACTGTGTCATCTAAATTGAGACATAGTGGAAGGCCCTCAATGGATGTGGCTGTGAGCGTTCTTGTCAAACTTGTAATAGACATGTAAGTTCTACTGATTGTGCTTGTCTTATGAACCTAAATATTAGATACAAGAGCACAATCTCTCTCTCTCTCTCTCTCCACACACACACACACACATTATACACGCAGGCCTAAGGAAGAGGAACGGATTATTGCAAGGGGGTGCTGAATAAGTCTGATTCTGTTACTGATACAGAAACTTTTACTGATTTGTCTAATTATTTAATGCTGGTATTAAGTGATTCCAAAATACCTTTATTAATTGTTGTCATGAGTTCAGGGTCATTTTGACATCATTCAGTGTATCTTCAAAAAGAATGGTCCACACAGTTAACTACAACATAAGTAATAGTTTTTGCAATTCTCTACCAATTATATGAATAGCTTATACTAGATTTGTTTTGTTATGATTTTTGTAAGGAGGGAACTGTAATAGCCAAAGATGACTATATTTTTTAACTAGCAGCTCAACTGATTTCACCCTTGACATGTTTTGCAGGTATGTTTTAGATTCCGAGACAGCTGCTCCACTTGCTCTATCCTTGCTAGAGGTATTGCTTGTTCCTCACATGATCATAAGCTGAACTTGTAAGGAATGTAATTGTTTGTTACAACATTGTAGGACATGTTAAATTCTCCCCGAGTGATGTCAAAAACTCGGGCATTTGATTTAATTATTAACCTTGGAGTGCATGCACATTTGTTGGAGCCTCCAGCAGTTGATGGCTCCTCAATGATTGAGGAACAGTACACCCAGGAATCATACTTGGATAATGGAACTCAAGACTCAACAAACGGGATAGCATCTGACTTTTTCAGGAAAACAGGAAATTCTTCAGCTATTGAGAAGTTTGAATGTTGGATTTTGGGTATTCTCTTTGAGGTTCTGCTTCATCTTGTACAGGTATATCCTATTTGCAAGTTGCAACCAGAAAGATTTGTAATGGTTGATTGAACTTTCAAGTACTTGGGATCTCAAACTGAATGTATTAAGTGGTAAAAGTATCAATTATGTCATGCTTTTGAATATCTGAGACTCATAGCTGGAGTTTTTTAGGAACTTGTGTATGCCATGTGACCTGTTCAATTTACATGAAAGTGAATAGCACTATATTATCCATATTGGTATCCCTATATCAAGAGTGTCATGCTTGACATACTTGTGGTTCTATCTGTTAAGAATTAGCATCTGTTTGGTGCAACTATAATACTTACGACAACTGAAATTTGGTGGCTTGACTGTGCTGATCAAAAGAAATATCTTTCAGATAAAAAATGATTCTATAAAATCATTCTTATCAGTTCCTACCTGATGCATGGCATTTCACAGATAGAAGAGGAAGAAGAGGCTGTCTGGGCTTCTTCCTTAAGCTGTTTATTGTACTTCATTTGTGATAGAGGCAAGATTCGGCGAAGTAGATTAAAAGGTCTTGACATTAGAGTGAGTATTTCAATAGCCTACTCCTTGTAATATACTAATTTCTGAGCATGAATTTGTATTCAACTAAATTTATATATGGTGATTATATATGGATCACGATATTCCTGAAACACAGCTCTTAGTACTTCTGAGACCTCAAACACTTAATGTAGGACCTGCATAATATAGGATTAGATCTGCATCCTGTAGGAATAACTATGTAGTTAAGAGAAAAATATAATTATGACTAACAGGATCAGAACTTCTATTATGCTATTAAATCCGAGCACTACGATTCACCATCTTACCTTGAACAGGAAGAAAATAAGCTTCCTTTTATAATGAAGACTCGTGTTATTTTTAGATTATCGAGTCTAAATAGTTTTAGCTTAGCAGACTGGTGGAAATATCGAAATGACTAGTAGCACAAAAGCATGCATCTCTTGTGGGATCTGCATTTTCAATATGATGTAGAACTGTCATCTTTTAAAGGCTGTATATAATTTGAATAGTGTGAATTTCTAGAGGTGTGAAACTGGGAAGGATAGTCCTGGAGAAGAAAGTCACAGAAAATTATGATGGATTTTTTTATCAGAGAAACCATAACACTGCTAGTTTTGAATTTCATCAATGATCGTGATTGTGATTCGTGAAAGGTTGCAATAATATAGGACAAACAAAGGTCCATGTACTTTTGGTATGGAACTTGAGTAAAATTGATGGTTGAGATGAAAATGATAGAATAAGAATCGTAACACCCGAGTTCTAGCAAAAAGAGATCTAAACTGATTGTAGGCTAGGCAGTAGCTAAAAGATAAAGAAACACACACCTCTTTTATAACAGCAGCGCACCTTTCTAACCTTTTTTAATATCTTCCTGGTCGTTACTTTTTTAATGTACTTTCCTGTTTTCGGTTGCTTACAGGTTATTGAAGTACTGATGAAGATCAGTAGAAAAAACACTTGGGCAGAAATAGTCCATTCAAAACTTATCTGCGTGATGACAAACTTGTTCTATCAACTCCCCGAGGAACCTGATAAAAATATTCCAGCAAATCCTTTGTTTCTTGTTAACCAAGTTGATCAGATTGGTGGAATTGACTTTATATTTGGGGAGGTATCAATCTAATATTTTCTTAGAAGTCAAATTTATCTATAAGGATGATATATACCAAGATTTTTAGGAATTATAAGGAGTTCCTTTTTAACTAGTCATTTTTCATGTATGGTATATTAATATTGTCTAATAGACTAGTTCCAAAATCCTATATGTTACGTGTCAGACTATTATTTATCAATCAAAAGACCAGTAAATACCAGCTTCCCGTAACTGCTCATTGAATTCTTATTAATTGTTTCTTACTAAAAAAGAAATAAGAGATTCATACAGTTTTTTCTTGACTTATTATAATGTAATGTTATGTTGCATATTCATTTGGCTTATGCAGTTAGTGCTTTCAAACTCAAGAGAAGAGAGGAGAAATCTATATCTGGTGATTTTCGATTACGTTTTACATAAAATAAATGAGACTTGTATAGCTATTGGAGTTTCAGAGTATAGTGATGATGAGGTGCGGCCTATTGCTACCTTACTAGTGCTTGCGGATGCACCCGAAGCACTGCATAGTTCTGTCAAGTTGGGAGTTGAAGGTATTGTGGAACTGTTGATGAGATCGATCTCTACATCATTGTCCACATATCCTAATAATGACCGGCTTTTGATGGTATACTTCACAAAATGCACTTAACCCATACAGTTGATTGCTATCAGATTATATTGATTTAATGTCATACTTAAATTCAGCTTCACAAAATTATTATGTTCTTTATCTGATTGCCTCATTTATTTTAAAGTTTACTCATTGCAACCATCATTAAGCATAAATATTAATCCTTATGAACTTGAACCGAGTTCCTAGATTTGTCCAAATGCGCTGGTGTACACTTTGCTCTGTCAAACTCACTTTTCACTACTTATGCCTGTCATTTAAATTGTTGTCTTGTTGTTTCCTTGCTGCTTTATATTTTTCTAGATGATTTTATAATGTGGTGACAATTCAGAGACATGTCTATAGAGGATAAGAAGAATTTATGGATGAACTTTGATTGTGCATTAAATTATTCTCCTCTTGCAGTTACTGGAGAAGATTGTAGAGAAATTTGATGCTCTCATTGGATCATTTACTCGGGTAGACAAAGAGTTCACACAAATGATTAAGATCACAAAATCAATCAAGTCTATTGAAAGCATCGGTGGAGTTCCTGTGAATGCTGCCATGAATGCAAAGCTTTGCTGGACCACTTTACATTCTCTTCTTCATTCTGAACGAAAGGCTTATCGTCACAATGGGTACTTGTGGTTGGGAGACTTGCTGATTGCAGAAATTAACAGGGAAGGAGATCTGAGCCTCTTGAGCATTAAAAACTTGGAGCAGAAAATTTCACTTGCTGGAGTTAATGAATATGCAGCATCATTAAATGTTCCTTTACCTATTTGGCTCATGTGTGGACTTCTCAAATCAAAGAATAACCATACTAGATGGGGCTTTCTTTTTGTTCTGGAGAGGCTTCTCATCCAGTGTAAGTTTTTGCTAGATGAAAAAGAAGTCCAACAGGTGATGCGTAATCAATCTAAGGACCATATACATGACAAGAGTCGTCTCCAAAAAGCAAATGCAGTAATAGATATCATGAGCTGTGGCTTATCCTTGATGGCTCAGATAAATGAAACTGATCGTACGAATATTTTAAAGGTAATTATGATCTATTTGCTTCATCATTTACTACTTTATTTAAACATATTTTTCTAATATGAAGGGCATAAAATCTCCAATTTTCCTTTAATTTATTTATCCCAGGTGGTTTTGTGGGTAAAACTTGGGAACATTACCAAAAGAAATCCTTTTCCTTCATTTTGTATTTAGTGGTTTTAGGTTTTGATGCAAGTGCGATTGTGCTCTGCCTCATGTTACCGCACAATCATCATTAGAATTTTCGTCCTGATATATCAGAAGAAATATTAGCTATACAATTCTTTGTGCTACTTATTTTTCTGGTGCTTTTATTTTACTTGGACATGCATGTGCAGATGTGTGATATTCTTCTATCTCAACTGTGCTTGAAAGTCGCATACGCTGCTCCAACAAAGTTTGGAGATACAATGCACCGTCAAGATTCCATTAAGTTAGAAAGAAAGAATAAGTTGGATGCGGCAGAACGAGCCTCCATAGCAGAGAGCATTGATTCCAATGATTTTGTTGGAAGTCCTAGCACCAAAGTTGGAAAAAATATGCATATTCCAATTCGTGATACTGCATCCATGGCAGCCCTGCTTCTTCGTGGACAAGCCATTGTCCCCATGCAGTTGGTTGCTCGTGTTCCTGCTGCATTATTCTATTGGCCTTTGATCCAGCTTGCTGGTGCTGCTACAGATAATATTGCATTGGGCGTTTCTGTAGGTAGTAAAGGGAGAGGAAATCTTCCAGGTGGCACGTCAGATATAAGGGCTACCCTTCTCTTGCTTTTGATTGGTAAATGCACAGCAGATCCTGCTGCTTTCAAGGATGTTGGTGGAGAAGAATTCTTCAGGTAAGATATCAGTTTGTACTCACTGTCAATGGAGCTTATTTTAAATTACGTCTTTATATTTGTATCATATTTTCCAGGGAATTGTTGGATGATACTGATGCGAGAGTGGCATACTATTCTTCAACTTTTCTTTTGAAGGCAAGTATCGAGTGTCATTTGCTGACTATTAACAGTGAAATTCGACGATATTCAATTCAATTTTTATTTTACAGAAAATGATGACTGAGGAACCAGAGAGTTACCAGCGCAAACTTCAAAGTCTCGTTTCAAGGGCTCAACAGGTGCATCCTTGTTTTATTTTTCATCTGTCATAATAACTAAAAAGTTATGAGTTCTCTTGAAACTTTATAGTGGTTTTATGCAGTAAATAACTTTTGCATCTGATAATGATTATGTGAACATCCAATAATATTACTCATCGCATAACAAAGCAGATTGTCATTTACAAAAAAAAAAAGTAAGAAAAGAAAGCAGACTGTCAAAGTTAGGATAATTAAGCAGTGTGTGTGAGAATTGTAACTTTCTGCTAAGTATTGGAATATTTATAAATTGTTTAGCTCGTTTCTTTCTGTTTGAGACAATTACATCACGCTTTTTTATTCCCTAGATTAGGTCCAAAGTAGAACTGAATATCACACCACGAAAATGTTGGTAATTTTTCTCCGGGGTGGCTTTATTTCAAGTCCTTGACACTCATTTATGTATATTGTTCTCCTCTGATGATCATGATTTTGGTGCTGGTGCTTGATATACTTCTTCTGTTTTACAGAGCAACAACGAAAAGTTATTGGAAAATCCATACCTTCAGATGCGTGGCTTGCTTCAGCTCTCAATTGAGTAGACATATATGTCAAAGTTCAGTTAAACCTAGCTTCCTGTTTTACCAGCCTGATAAGAGCGCATTCACTTCTTTTCACTATGCTCATTTTGCATTCATGGTTAAGCGGTGAAATAGCTGATGCCTCAATTATCTCGGTTTAAACAAACTGGAAGTTGAGCTCTACCTCTATTAAGCACGATAGAATTAGAGGCGCTTCCAATTACGCTTAAAGAGCTTTCTACAATAATGGTTTAGACTGCATCTAGACCGTCGATTTACTCTGAGGCTGCTGCGAAACCCCACATAAACGGAGTAAAGCCTTTTTTTTAATGGCTAATGGTTCTGAAATGGCTGCATATTTCTCCAGCAAAAGCTTCTCCTATATACTGAAGATAGGCAAATATCTGGTTCTTCTGCCATCTTCAGGTACTTTGAACACCATCTCCTGTATTCAACTTATTCCAATAACCTTCAATGAATCTAAAATGCATTCTCTATGGTTTTCTAATAGCCAGTAAGTAGTTGATTGGACATTCTCTACTTCTGTATTGACCTAACATCCATCTGTTCTTTCATTCGTAGCAATTTTCTTTTTGCAAGTCTTGTATTGTTCTTGCTCGCCCGCGGTGACTAGTCTTCCTTCTGTGCTTACAGTTATGGGGGTGCATTTCATGAAGGATCAACTCTCTTGATTCAGAAAAATAGATTGTAGGTTGGAGCACCATTTGTACATACGTACCTGTAGCTACATTTGGCTGTGTTTTTATTTTCTTGTTCTCAAGTTTTGGTGAGAAATTTTAGTGCAATTGCTTCAAGAGTGCAAGGCTATTTATCTTTATCTTTTTCTTATTTTCTTTTTTTTATCTCTCGTCTTGTCGGTATGCAAGTATATAAGTATTCATGATGAAGACACATATATGAATAAAATATTATTTTAATCACCCATGATGAGAACGTGAACTTTAGTTTTTCTTGTTTTATTCGATTCGATTTTCATACGATTATTATGTTTATAGTTTATATGGAAATCATGCAACGAATCGCAGTAGGGCCCGCATGAAATTAAAGTGGATAGTAACAGAAAGCTACCCCATATTCTGGAGAATTCTAGAAGCTTAGGAGAGGTGCTTATTTCACCACGCCTACCTAATTCAGACCCTAAATTAGAATTTGTGTTAACAAATAAACTACTTATAGAATTTACAAATGGAGTAATATTTTCCCATATTTCCCAATCTATAATTAAACTTTCTAGTTTATTGAGTCTTCGACGAAATACATACTGAATATTTTTCTTGAATTAATATAATAATCTTAAAAGACGAAATACAAATATTAAGAATAATTAAATTAATAAAGTGTAGAAAATATATATCCATTCAGAAACAAGACGAATTTATTTATTTCTAAAAGAAATTTAATAAAGAAAATAAATTTACATAAATGCAGAAATTTGGTTCCCTATAAGTATGCCAAATTACCAATGCATCATCTTCTTTATCACTCTCTTCTACTCCACTCTCATATTCCCTCTCTCTAGAGATTCTCCCAAGCACCTTCTAGCCATGGCTGTTGAGATCTGCGTCAAGGCTGCTGCTGGAGCTCCAAACACTCTTGGAGACTGTAAGTTCCAATTTCGTCTAGAAATCTTCACTTTACGCAACACAATTTGCACACAAATTCTTTTCATGGGAGCTTTTTTCTGATGAATTGGTTTTATATATTAGGCCCCTTTTGCCAAAGGGTTCTGCTGACTTTGGAAGACAAGAAAATCGAGTACAAGCAGCATTTGATCAGCTTCGATACCAAGCCCCAATGGTAAGTTTAAAAAAAGAGCTGTTGATCGCAGGCTCCTATTTTGGTGGAGAGAAGTAATTCGTCTTCTTGATGGGATTTTCTTAGGTTTCTGGAAGTGAACCCAGAAGGAAAGGTGCCGCTCATAAAGTTTGATGACAAGTGGATTTCTGATTCTGATGTAATTGTTGGTATTTTGGAGGAGAAATATCCCAGTCCCTCTCTTTCTACTCCTCCCGAAGTCTCCTCTGTGTATGCTTTCCCCTCTTAATATCTCTTTCTCATGTTTATATGCATATACAGTATCATTATATTTCTTGGTCTAATAATTTTGGTTAGCTCTATCTAATGATGGAATGTAATTATTATGTTTGGATTTGGTATTTCAGTCGATTCTTGTTCTAGGTTGTGCTTAAAGGCAATGTCTGTGTTTAAGGACTTTGAATTAGTTCAAAAGAGTGTTTTTTTTTAGTGTGTGCTAATATTTTTTTCTACGTAATATTTTTTTCTACGTCTGTAGGAAAACAATTATTCGTTGTTTTTTGTTCTTCGTGCATTTGTGAAATATATTTGTGCTTTTACAGTTTGATAATTAATTTTCCTTTTCTCCTTTACATTTTGACAGGGGATCCAAAATATTTTCTTCCTTTGTGAAATTCCTGAAGAGTAAGGATCCCAGTGACGGATCAGAACAAGCTCTGCTTGACGAATTGAAGGCGCTAGACGAGCACCTGAAAAATAAGGTCGTTATTACTAATGTGATAATGATGCGTTAGTTTAAGCTGAACGTATAAGGGGAAGATGGTAAACATAATTTGCATTCTTCGTCTTTGCTGCTAAAGTTTTCTTTCTATATATGTGACCAGGGACCGTATATCAATGGAGAAACCGTTTCTGCTGCGGATTTGAGTTTGGCACCTAAGCTTTACCATCTTGATGTGGCGCTCGGCCATTTTAAGAGTTGGGCTATTCCTGAAAGCTTGACTCATGTGCACAACTACAAGAAGGTATCATCCATATTATTAGTAATTTGTTTCCTTTTGATATTGTCTCCTTGTGTGCTATGTGGAATGATGTTTAAGGGTTGGTACAATTAAGCCCACATCACAATTTTTTCGGTTTTGAAGCTCTCCTATTTAGTGGTTTAGACTTCAATTTTCACCATATTTACTTTTATGACAACTGACTTTTTTTTTCTCTCGATATTGCTTGAAGTTATAAATGAACTTCAAATACTGTGCCAAATTGTGAGGTATATGATATTGGAATGATACTGCAACTGAAAAACATGTCTCTAGAAAACTTTATCAGCCATAGTTATCTCCTATGTGGCTTTCCTTTCTTATTTTATTTGTTGAACTTTGAGCAAATCTACATCTTTAGTTTATTATGGTTAAGTGTGCCTCAAGTTTTTTTATATACCTTTTGGTTCATCAAAGGCATCTAATTGATCATCTGAGAGTTATTCATTCAACAGATTATTTTGGTCCATGCAAAAAAACTCATAATTTGATTCTCATATCAAGTACTTTACGGAGAGTATGACTTTGGGAATGTTGAAAATATTTCTTCAATATAGTCAGTTAGTCTCATATGAGAGACGCAGTCTCTTGTAACCTTGGAAGAACTTATACTGTTATATACATTCTCCAAGAAGCTTTGACAACTATATTTAATTGCATCCTCTTAGATTGTCTATCAGATTATTCTTCCAAGTAGTTTCTATGTTGGAAATGATGTTTCATGTGAGAACCATCCAGTTACACTCAGACACTAACTCACCTAGTTATTTTACTTGTTTTTCAGCTGATACTCCCTCGTTAAATTTATACTTCAAGTTGTGGAATTTCTTGGTGCTTTTTATGGGTGCACGAATCTAATACTTGTGCAACTTGACTAATCACTTGTGAGATTCATTCTAGAGAATAAATGTACAGTTTGGTCTACTACCTTAACCTGTTATTTAAATTCATGGACATTATAAACTCGTAGTCAACCTTTGTGTCGCTTTAAACTTTTGTTCTGTGGCCTAACTAACACTTGATATAAAGTATTGCTGGATAGTCTTTAAAGTAGAATTCAAATGTTAGAAGAATAATTCTTAGTTAGTTTATACATAAACCATGGTCTGATACCTCTCCCTGTCTCTCCATTGCAGCTACTCTATTCTCGTGAGTCTTTCAAGAAAACACAGGCTGCAAAGGAACACGTCATTGCAGGCTGGGCACCAAAAGTTAATGCATGAAGATATCCCAATCTAGCTAGATTGTAAATCTGATGCTATTGTGCCCTTAACTACTTTGATGTATAAATTGGGCAAGACTATTAGGATGCTCCTTGCTAATAATAAATCCTGATGTTTGCAAGTTGCTGGTGAAGACGATGTATGTAGTATGAATGAGTGATGTTGTGTTTGAAGTCGGTCTGTTTTATCGATCATCTTTTTTCTTTTAGTTCCAATTTGCTGCAATCAATCGTTCATCTTTTATACTCCCTTCGTCCTCGATCTATCTACCCATTTTGCAATATCGGTTTGTCGACAATTTATCTGTCCACTCCATTTAAGACAATTTATTTGTCCACTCCATTTAAGGAAATTGCATACAACTCTTGTTCTCTTGGTTTTAATCAAATGATCGTTTCATTAAAAAAATAATACAATTGTGTATTCATCCATTGTTAAAGTAGACAACTTTAGTTGATTTTTTACTATAATATTTACTCTAATTATACTTCAGAATTCTGAAAATAAAAATAATATTAAATCCACTCGCTGAGTGTTTTTTTAATATCACTCTCTATTTTTATTATAAAAATCTTAATATATATTTGTATATTTTCCTTTAATTTTAATTTTTATACTTTAATTAGTTTTGTACTTAACACTCAAAAATCATATACTTAATTAATAAAAAAAAAAAAATCAAAACACATCTCATACTCAAGACGCTTTAATCTGTGTTTTTAAACGGAAAGTTTAATTTATGAATAGATTGTCATGTGTGATATTATGAAATTAATAATACCTGAAATGGGCAGCATGAATTATTGTATTGCAATCAGCTCATGGCAAAGAATCACATGTGCAGCGACTAGGTACATCGCCGTGTACTTGGCCGATATAACGTCTTGGTACATTATATCATCACTGCTTGTTTCTATATTAAGCAGTCCTTTAACGTCCACTTTTGTTGATAAGTGAATCTATATATAACAATATTATCTGAAATTGTTTTAAGGCCATGCATACTTTCTTTCTGGATTTCAAAATTGTTTTCTCTCTCTCCTCCCACTAAACTTGACACATTCTAAAAATGAAAAAAATTATTTTTAAAAAAAGGTATGGAATACTACATTTATCATTCTTACACTACTTTATACATTATTCTTAATAATCGTGATGAAAAAAAAAGTGTCAAGTTTAGTGGGACGGAGAAGAGTGTACTATATATTTAGTAAATTGACCAAAATTGAAAAAGAATTAAAGAGAAAAGGAGATAAAATTTTCATGTTATATAGTCTCTTTCATGGACCTAAATGAAAATAACTACTATGGTCACATCTTATACTTTATTTGATTTGCATATTAAATTTCATACCTATATATGAATGCGAATGATAATGGAAGGAAACCCAGACTTTTATTCTAGTATATCTTTCAAAAACCAACAAAATTTTCTATTTGTGTGTGTGTGCAATTATATGTGTAATAGGGACAAATTTTCATTATTGAAAAATTAAAACTAAAACTTATACAACTCTATCTTAATTTGATAGCGTGTTACGTAACATGTGAACTTTAATTTTCTTATTATAAGAGATATGACTAAATTAGATGATTTGATTAAGACATATTTAACCGTTAGCTCCCAAATGAAACAATAATTATACGATAGATTTCCAGAAAATAATACGATAGGAATGTAATGGCAACCCAAAATGCTTATAAAATAAAGAACACAACGTTTATTTTTCATGTGATGTGGTGATTACTTTATTCTTGAATGCTTTTGTCATTCATAACTGAAGCGATCTTCCTTTAGATTGAGAAAACACAGACACTATTGGTGAGTATTGTCTGTCATGGAGAGGGTAAGCCACTGCTCTCCCAGCGCCGCCGACCTCTCCTCCATTGCCACCACCTCCGCCACCCGACCGGTCAAAATTATCCAGTTGCAGCATCCCACCGCCACCACATCCACCTCCGCCTCCGCGCCGTCAACTTCATATTTTTCGAAATGGAGAGCGAATATGAAGCGGAAGACTTGGACAGATTGGATTGAGCTGTTTCTGCCGTGCTACCGTTGGATTAGCACATACAAGTGGCGCGAATATCTGCAGCCCGACGTCATGGCTGGCGTCACCGTTGGCGTCATGCTCGTTCCTCAGGTTCGCGACAGTAATTGTTTGAATAGATCGATCGCATAATTTACTTTTTCTTTTTCTTTTTCATTTAATTTATTTGTTTTTTGATGTGCAAAAACCAGTCCATGTCGTATGCAAAGCTAGCTGGGCTTCACCCTATATATGGACTATGTAAGTTTCTTTCCTTGATTTAAGTTCGATAATTGCTACACTTGATTTGTCTCGGCTTGTTCCATTCAATAATGTATGCTTGAGAGGCTGATCTTGATACATGCACATTCTTGTTGTTCAGACTCTGGTTTTGTGCCTATATTTGTGTACGCCATTTTCGGGTCATCTCGTCAGCTTGCTATTGGGCCTGTCGCACTGACATCCCTCCTAGTGTCCAATGTATTGGGGAAAATAGTAGACCCATCCGAGCCGTTGTATACTGAGCTTGCAATTCTACTGGCACTTATGGTTGGAATTTTTGAATGCATCATGGGGATTTTAAGGTGCGGATTACTTGATTCTTTAGTTTTTATGTGAATGCTGTGTGTTAAATTAAATTTTCCCCCTTAGAGCTTTACGTTTTTTCAGATTTTGAGATAAGTAAGCTGATTCTAGGATTAAGTTTGCACAAATGCAGCAAAGAAAAATAGGTTTTCAGTTGTCTAGGGCCAGACCATATCATAATATATACCATCCAGCAAGTAATAACCTGGCATTTTATATTGATTTTCTTCATATCCAGGCTTGGGTGGCTTCTTCGATTCATCAGCCATTCCGTGATTTCTGGTTTTACTACTGCTTCAGCCATTATAATTGCCTTGTCTCAAGCAAAAGATTTTTTGGGATACAGTGTTGTACGAAGCAGCGAGATTATTCCTCTGGTCAAGAGCATTATTTCAGGGGCAGATAATGTACGTTTATGCCATTCCACTGCTTCTACGGATGGATGGCCTCTGTTAAAAGTCTTTTCTTATCCAGTACAAAAAATATGCACCTTCATGTCTGTTTCTGTTTAATTTTTGTTATATGCTGGTGGTCTATTACAACCATGGTTTTCATTATTGATTTGTTGTTTCTTTGTTGAGTTGTTCACTATAGTTCTTATGGCAACCTTTTCTCATGGGCTCCATTACATTGGCAGTTCTCCTGATCATGAAGCACTTGGTACGAGTCTATTCTTTCAATCTGGTATCCACTTTTCAGTTTTTTACTTATTTAAACCAACTTTATTGTGCTTACAGGGAAAGACCAGGAAATCTTTGCGGTTTTTACGAGCTTCTGGTCCACTTACAGCTGTAGTTCTGGGAACACTGTTTGTGCAAGTATTTCATCCACCTTCGATATCTTTGGTGAGGATTGCTTAAATACCCAAGTGGCCAAGATGTTGGACTGTACAAAATAGTCAATTGTCCACGGACAGTCATGAACTATCATTCTAACGAAATTATGAATTATAGTTGGGATGAAATATATTTAACCGTATATTGGACTCTGCTGTTTTAGGTAGGTGAAATACCACAGGGCCTGCCAGAATTTTCTGTGCCAAAGAAATTTGAGTATGCTAAATCTTTGATTCCTACAGCAATTCTCATTACTGGCGTGGCAATCTTGGTAAGAAATGTTAATCATAACTCTCTGTTGCTATATTTTTCTTTCCTACCTTTCATTCTCTTGTTTTTTTTAAAGTATAAGATATTTTGGGAAGGAGGGATTGAATGTAACGATTTCAATGAATAGGAATCTGTGGGAATTGCTAAAGCACTTGCAGCAAAGAATGGTTATGACTTGGATTCAAATCAAGAGGTTTGTCTGTCTTCACTTACCTTGACCCTGCTTTGCTTCTACTGGAATTTCAGATTTCTTTCAAGGACAAAAGGAGAATGAGTAGTTATCTGTTAACTGTGTGTATATGAGACTTTCGGTCTTAAGATGGTCAAGAGGGTGTGGACCAGCTCAAAGTAGCTTAACGAATTACATTGCCATTGCTAATTCATGCATCCAGTTGTGACATCAGTATGGAGATATGCTTACTCTTTGTCTTTTGCAGTTATTTGGTCTTGGTGTAGCAAACATTGCTGGTTCTTTCTTCTCGATTTACCCTACAACTGGTGAGTTTATGTTCTCTGAATGAATAACTAAATTTCTCTTATGACCTATCATATAATACTTTTAGTTGGTCAGAATAAATGTCATTATTTTCACAGGTTCCTGAAATCTATTTTCCTCAATTATATATGACGCAGGATCATTTTCCAGATCAGCAGTGAATCATGAAAGTGGAGCCAAAACTGGCTTATCTGGATTGATTATGGGAATTATTATGGGATGTGCGCTTCAATTCCTCACTCCATTGTTTGAATACATACCACAGGTTCATTTAAAGACTTCCTCACTCCATTGTTTGAATACACACCACAGGTTCATTTAAAGACATTGTTTCTGTCTCCTTTTATTATTTTTGTACATGGAAATTTTTACTTATCTTTGGTGGACTATAATGCAACAAATATCGTGTTTTTTTCTCCGACATAAAAATGTTTCTTTGGACTCCTGTAGCACTTATCACCATGTTTTCTTTCTACAACTCATAAAAATGTTTACTGGCATTAATCCTTCTTGATATAGTAGGGTGCTTAAAACAGCATAAAAAGAATATGTAGTTTGGAGTATCAGATATATGGAGCTAATATTTGACTTTCGATGCATGAAATTATGTTACTATTAACTCCATTTCCTCCTCCATTTTGTCCCTTTGCAGTGTGGTCTAGCGGCCATTGTCATTTCTGCGGTTATTGGACTGGTGAGTTGTGTTGTAGAAATGTAGACAAGTGCTACATATTTCCTTTTCATGGAAGTATTTGGTTTATTTTGTAATAAGATCTTAAACAAGGCATCCATCCCATCCTTATAACCAATCATCGAATCCAATCTATTGAATGAGATGGGTGCAGTTTCTTCTATGGACTCGTTTCTTTGAACATCACCAGTATATTTGAAACTCAATATTTACTCTTATAATTCACCATTTCAGGTGGATTATGATGAAGCTTCTTTCCTATGGAGGGTTGATAAAAGAGACTTCCTCCTCTGGATCATTACTTTCTTCTTTACCTTGTTCCTTGGCATTGAGATTGGCGTCCTTGTTGGTGTAAGAATATAACAACTTGATGATTTTCTTAGCATACAGATTTGTGTGCTTGTAGCTGTTGAATCCAAATACACGTTCACGTGATTTATGTCGATCGTACAGTTTTCTTTGCTTCTCGACACAACAGTTGCAATGTGCTATTTTTTCTCATTGCTTCCCTGCATTGGTGCTTAGGTTGGTGTTTCACTTGCTTTTGTCATCCACGAATCAGCTAATCCGCATATTGGTAAGTGCTGATCTATCTAAAAGGGTCTGCTATGCCCACTCTTCTTACTTCTAAACTCTGCAAGATTTGGTTAACCATGTTACTTGTTAGTGGGTTCAATTCATTGAGAGCCAAACATGATTTCTTTTGCAGCTACCTTGGGCCGTCTACCCGGGACAACTGTGTATAGAAACACCCAGCAGTATCCTGAAGCTTATACATACAACGGAATCGTGATTGTTCGTGTTGATGCTCCAATCTATTTTGCCAATATAAGCTATATCAAGGACAGGTAACTCAACAAGTTCATTATCAGTTTAATGTCCTGCTATTAACCATGTAATAAGTACTGCTCTGTTTCTCTAGGCTCCGAGAATACGAAACCGTAGCTGATGGATCTATAAGGCGAGGCCCTGAGGTCCCGGGAATTCATTTCGTCATTCTAGATATGGCTCGTGAGTCGATCTTGAAATTCTCTCTTGTTTATTCAAGCATTTATCTTGAGACCTAGACTTGGTAGTGATGCTGATAACAAATTATGCTGCCAAATTGCATCTTATATGCAAACATTCACTAATAGTCTTTTGTTTCAGCTGCCACGTACATGGACTCTAGTGCTGTACAAGCTTTGAAAGACTTGTACAACGAATACAAATCACGTAACATCCAGGTATGCAAACAAATTCAAGTAATGATCATTGAGATTCATTCATTTACTCAAACCTTTTTCCTCTAAATTTCAGATTGCCATTTCCAATCCAAATCCAGACGTTCTGCTGACCCTAACGAAATCTGGGTTAGTGGATCTAATAGGCAGAGAATGGTTCTTCGTTCGTGTCCACGATGCAGTCCAAATCTGTCTGCAGCATGTTCAGAGCTTAACCGAGTCTCCAAAGAGTCAATCTTCATTGCTGGTGAAAAAATCAAGCATCTTCAATCGATTACTGAAACAGAGGCAAGAAGAAGTGTCTCCTTCTCAGTTGGAGTCAGGAAATAGGGAGATTCCTGCCGCGAGAGACGAAGCAAGTCATCTGGAGCCACTGCTGTCAAAGAAACCTCGAGATGAACAGTGATCATGGAGCTAATGTATGCATAATTGTATGTCCCATTTTTTTGCACATCAAGTGCAAATCCTAAAATTTAAATTTAAATTCGTAGTACTAAGCATAAAATTTAAATTTAAATTAAAAAATAAAATATTAAAATTTATTTATGAAACATAGTGTGAGAAGAAAAGTGGGATAAAATACATAATTCAAAATACACTTAAGATAAGATAGTAATTCCATTCAATCATGAAAACAAACAGTAGATGAAAATAAACAGCCTTAATAATTATAATAATGAAATAGGAGATGAAACGTATGGATGTTTGAGTTTGAGCATAGCGTAGAAAATCAAGCGTTGTTGGAGAAAACGCAATCCTCAATGCGAATGAAGCTGAGAACCTCGTCGTTGATCCATCCGTACTTGTCGGTGAAGGGATTGGAGAGGGTCGGCGGAGGGTAGCGATTGACGCAATCTTCCCACACATTAGTATCGTCGATGTCTCTGAGGACTTCCCACAAACAGTTGTTGCACTTGAAACCAGCTCCAAAGCTGATCATCATGATTCTATCGCCCTTCTTCAGCCGCTTCTTCGCCTCCATGTATCCCAACACGTACCATAGCCCCCCCGCCGAGGTGTTGCCGAAGCGGTGCAGCGCCATCCGAGCCGGCTCCAGATCGTATTCGCTTAGCCCTAGACTCTTCCCCACTCCATCGATCACAGCCCTGCATCGATGTCATCAAATGGAACTGTAATTAAATTTTTGAATATATGGTGTGGTTAATTTGAGAGAATGAGTGTGAAATTTTCAGTTCAAATCCATTTGGAAATTCATTGCTCGTGTCAGTGTCTCATGAGCTCACCAAATAGTACGGTCTTATATTTTTTAAAAGGTCAGGTCAGGTGTATTCTAACACCCATGCACCCCACCACATGTTATCGTTAATTGAAAAAAAATAAAATTTACTAAATCAAAATTCGACACGTATATATAGCTCTTTAAACATGCATGGATATGGCTAGGGTTGTAAACGAATCAAATATTTTTGCTCGATTCGGTATTCGATTCGAAATTTTGATATTCGTATTCGAAATTTTTGTATTCGAATTCGAATACAAATAGTTTTTTCGATTCGATTCGTTATCAAATACAAATATGAAATTATAGTATTCGATTCGATATTCGTAAATATTCGATTATTTTTATTATTATTATTATTATTATTATTATTATTATTATTATGTAGTTAAAACCGGCCCATTCAATTAATTCAAACCGGTCCATTCGATGTTTATATGTATGGATTGTATATTGAGATCTTAGGCAGTGAAATCATTGATTTATTTATTGTTGAGTATTTATTAGGTAAATGGATCGGATATAGCATATATTATTTAGATGGTTTTTTTTTTGTTTTTTTTATTTAGCATTTTTTCACAATGTAAAATTCGAATCGAATAGTTCGAATCGAATCGAATAGTCACCAAATCGAATCAAATTTCGAACCGAATATCCAAAAATTTATTTAAAAATTCACTTGAAAATAATCGAATCGAATATTCGAATATTTTCGAATAGTTCAAATTTTAACTCGAATCGAATTTCGAAGCGGAATTAATATTCGTAATCGAATCGAATATCGAATCGAATATAGCAAAAAAAATTCGAATCGAATCGAATATAGAGATATTCGCCTCGATTCGATTCGTTTACAACCCTAGATATGGCCCAACTTGACATCAGTTGGGCAGGAAAAGACACGATTTGAATTTGAATTTTATATTACATCTCATGTGTTATTTATGTTATATTTCTACATAGATTAGATAATGTATTTAATATCTATATAAATAAAATTATTTTAGCCCCCTAAACGAAAAGCCTGGCTACGTTCTTGGTCACTAATTATAACTAGACATAAATTATAATACAAATTAAAATATAACTGCGAAACTCAAATCATGGATGTGTACCAAGTACGATTAGCTTAATGCAAACTTAAATACTAAACAGTTAATTATGAAACATATATATCATCTTAATATTAATTAATTTAATAGAAGACAAAATAGGTTACGCAATGCCAAATCGAGAGGCTCAAATTAATTAGTCATGCACGTACAATTTAAACTTTAATTTAAAAACAGACAAAAAATGTGTCAACCTCGCATTTAACACGAGCAAGCATATATATAGTTAGTTAGTGATCTATAAATTAATAATCTGTCCCCACTCATAATTTAATTATGCAGTTTCCACAATATAGCATTAATTAGAGCTTAATTACTAGTATCCCAACAGTTGCAATTGCAATTTCACTTCTTCTGCTTAAAGAGAGTCTGTTTTTACAGTCTTACACACCTACAATATTTCTTTTTCTGTTTAATTCTAAGGAGATCTCGTAAATATAAACGTTTTTTTAAAAATTATATACTTTCAAAAACAAATTATTCTTTCATGATTTTTAAGTTGAACAATTATAAAGACATTGATTCAAAAAAAAAAAAAAATTCATGGAGAAAATTTTTAATCAAGTTAAATTGATATAAGATCTACATATCAATCTAAAATATTTATA
Organism: Leonotis leonurus; assembly: GCA_026898415.1. Classification (NCBI taxonomy): domain Eukaryota; kingdom Viridiplantae; phylum Streptophyta; class Magnoliopsida; order Lamiales; family Lamiaceae; genus Leonotis; species Leonotis leonurus. The sequence goes on from JAPKLX010000010.1 coordinate 2,005,412, forward strand.
TTTCATCTTGATTTTTATATAAAAAAGATTTATTATATTATATTCCCTCCGTCCCATTATTCATGAATCCATTTGACTAAAACTGTGAGTGTTTTATTAATATTTTAGCTAAAAGATTTATATCAGTATGAATCCATTTGACTAAAACTGTGAGTGTTTTATTAATATTTTAGCTAAAAGATTTATATCAGTTTAAACTTTGATCAACCAAGATAAAATTCTTTTTTATCAATTAATGTATTTATTGGTTGAATATAAAAATTATACTCCCTCCGTCCACTAAAATGGTTTACATTTTGCCATTTTGGGACGTCCACGAAAATGGTTTACATTTGAAACCTTCTATTTATAGTAAAGAGACCTCACCACTAACTACACACAATCCAATTTAAAATAATATATCAAGTGGGACCCGAACTCCACTAACTACACATTTCTATTAAAGTCAATATACATTATTAAAACCCGTGTCGGGTCAAAGTGTGAACCATTTTCATGGACGGAGGGAGTATATTAGAAAAATATTTTATTTTCCAAAAGCATGTTAATATTTCGAGGTAACTAACTAAATATAATACACACACTGTATAGAGAGATTTTATAATTATAAAAATTCTTCTATATGAAAAACACCTAAAAATGTGATAAATTAAATCTTTTTATTTTTAATGTATAAAATAACAGTTTTCCAAAATATTAAATAAATAATCAACAAACTAACTATCCCAACAATAATGAAATGATGAGAAATCAACCCTACGTACCTTCCCCCAGGGTGTATGCAGAAATGATCAACACCGGACTTGAGATTCAGGCCACCGCCACCGCCACCGGCGGAAAGTGTCTCCATAAGCTTGATATTCTTCTTCTTACCCCACCGGAGATAAACAAACGCAAATCTAATAATCTCCAACGTCGGCAATATCTTGGGCAATAACACCTTGAGATTAATAACAAAGACCTGCGCTGCTGCTTTAGTCAGTTTCTTAGTGAGTTGAAAACCGGCGTAGCCCTGTTGATCTTCAACTTGTATGCAGCAGTTGTAGGCTTCGTCGTTTCCTCCGAAATGAGTTCTTACCAAATGCTTCAGTTTCAAGATCGCCCGGTGTCTCAATTCCCACCGGTTTGTTAGAAGCATGGAGCAACCGCCTGACCGGAATAGGCAGTTCGACAGCATCATCGATTTCTCGATACCGCGGTACCTGTTCGTTCATCCCCAACCTCATTAATTAAATGTCGTCGTTTTGTAATTTTCTCATGCATGACTTTTTCATCAATTCATCATTCAATTCCAAGATTTAAAGTGCATGGTTCATAAATCCAGATATATATATACATATAAAAGGTGAGACACTATGAAAGTGACGTCATGTTCTCAAAGATATAGTACAAAATTAACATCTACTTCATCCGTCCCTTCCCGCTAAACGTGGCTACAAGAGATGCGGCACGCAGAGAGTCTAAAAAAGTAAAATGTTGTGTTTTAAAAAAGTAGGATTAACTAGTGTTTGAGGGCGGTGGTACCAGTTGGGTCCCAGGGACTCGGTGCTGACGACGACGGCGAGTTTATTCTTGTAAATCTTAAAAAGTTGGCGCACGAGGTCGACGGCGACCAGGCTGGCGCTGCAGCCCATACCGGAGAGGTTGAAAGCCTTGATGTCGGAGCGCATTTTGTATCGGTTGATGATTCGAGACGATAGAGATGGAGAGGGGGAGAGCAAGGAGACGTTGACGACGAGGATGTCGATTTCTTGAGGAGAAACGGAAGACTGCTGGAAGAGGTTGTCTAGGGTTTGGAAGAAGATGTGGTCGAGTTCATGGATGGAGTCGGAAAGAGAGGGGTCGGCTTCTTTGCCTGCGACGACGTTTTGAGGGCAGTAGGTTTCCTCGCCGAGGCCGGAGCTGACAATGGTTTTGAGGAGGAATTTGTACTGTTCCCAACCGAGGTTTTTGTTGCGGAGGACGACCCTGCACGAGGCTTCGGTATCGAGTTTGAGGTGGTCGGAGGGTTTGTAGCATGAGTAGTTGAGCATGTAGCATGATTGGTTATGGCTTCTCTTGAGGAGGAGGAACAAGGGAATTAGGAGAGAGAGGAGGATGATGAAGAAGAAGATGACCATTGTGAGGGTTAACTAATTCCGAGCTAGCTAGAGAGAATATGTTTAATTAGTTTGTGTGTGGTTGTGTGATTTTATACAATTTGGAGTTTGATGTAGCCTAGAGGATGACTAGTCATTTATGATTATATATAAGGTAATTAATTGGATATATGTTGAATAGTCCAATTCTTGATTTCGCTTTGAGTACGGAGAGAGCCCCTCGTTTTTATGACATGGGTTGTTAGATAGCAATCCATGTGTCAACAGTTTCCCTAACTAATAGATCTCGAGTTTGATTATCACAACGTAACGCAATCTTATAATTTAAATTTAATGTAATATAATTTAAAAAAATAAATAAGTATATATGAATTTGAAATTTTCTATTTTTGGTAATTAATTATTTACTCATTTATTCTCAACTATTTTAACTCACACACTCAAAATACTATTCTTTCCGTCTTGTTAAATGCGTCCACAAAAGATCCGGCACGGAGATTAAAAAAATAAAGTGTAGTGTTTTAAAAAAGTAAGAGATATATTTTAAAGATAAAACTTTTTCCTTTTTGAAAAAATGACCACTTTTAATTAGACAACCTAATAAAGAAATATGACACATTTAGCGGGGTGGAGATAGTAATTATTAAAAAAATTGTGTCGAAACGAGCACTATTTTGTAAATGGAGTGAGTAATTACTTTTCTTATTACTTGCATATAAGGAGTAATACAATTAGAGAAGTTGGTGGTTCTACAAAGGATTGAGTTGTTATGAAATTAATATTCATCACATAAAAATTTGAAATTAATGAAAAAAAGTTTTCAATTTTGATATATATAAACATTTTCTGAAATTACATTAAAGTCATTTTATGTTAAAAATATAGAGAGAGAGGTCCAACCTAGCATTGACTGTATATAAGCATTAGGGGCATTAGGTAGGGCTATATATGACTATATGTTGAGATCTGATAAATGAGCTCAATTTAGTTAGGCTAGCTATAGCATCATTTTAGGTGCAATATAATTAATTTCTTGTTATCTATTTATAAGATTGCGTTACGTTAGATTTCTGTTAGTGAATATATGAAACATTTCTGTTAGTGAATATGAATATATATAGTTAGTTAGTGTTTATTATTAATGCAAATAGATTGAAACGTTGTTACTTGATATTCTGCAGAAGGATTGATGATACACTTCAACTACCAAATAGAAAAGGGGCCCCAACAATTACTATTGCCTTCAATTCTTATCATATTATTATCATTATCTGCTTTATACTTTACTATTATTATTGATTGTTTTAATATGGATATATGGATGTCTGCTTAGTGCAGAATCCTAATTTCTCTCTCCAGAGTAATAGGAAACTAAAATTGGGAGAGGGCCCAAACATGATTTATGGAATTAATGGTGCACTATTGCGCACAGAAGATTAAACTAAAATAAGCTATTCTTTCCTTTTCATTTTCTTCTTTTAATATGAAAACTTTCTACAAATCCCTCACGCAAAGATATTATTGAATACGATCGAGCTCGTTATATTTGGAATAAAAGGTGATAATTTGAGATAAAATTCCACTATATATTACAATATATGTGACATAAATTTAGGCTCAGGTGTCAGAAAACTTAAATGCAATGTTGCAAAATTGGTTGTGACATTTATATGTAGAATATAATCATAATGTTTTTTCTCAATCCAAAATATGATTGTGTGATCCCAGAAGTTTCTCTCTCTGTCTCTGCCTCTTTTAAATGCATGCCTGCTAAGTCAGAACTCAGAGCCATTCTTGATGAGGAAAAAAGCTTAGAAAAATCTATCAAATTTAATGGTATATACTATATATAAAGATCAAAGAGAGAAGGATGCTTATGCTAGTATGTGTATTTATTCTCCCTACACATCTCTCAATTCACCACTTATTATATTCCATTCGTGTTATTGGAGAACAAACTACATTCATGAATTACATTAAATTAACAAACTTTTTAGAACACAAGCTATGAATAATTAACAAGCAAATATAACTGAGAAAGATTGCCAACTTCTCCTTGATGTTGATGTTGCTCTAGTCCTTCTCTTCATTTTATATCTAGCACCAAAAAATATTTCCACTAGCCATCTTGGTTCTCCGTAGTACATAATACAGCAACCAATCCCAATTCCAACTGCGAATCCACTTCCATACCCCAATGCAACACCCCGCCAACTCAATCCATCTATAAATCCATACTCATCATCATCATCACCTTCCTCTTCTTTTGGTTGCCCATTCTCCTCATTACATTTTCTCGTGAACGGAACTCCACACAATCTTGGGTTTCCAATATATGAATCATTCCCAAATGTGGAAAACTGATTAGCTTGTGGAATATGTCCCACCAGATTATTCATTGAAAGGTTTAATTTCGCAAGAAATGTCAACCTTGTCAATTCACTTGGAATTCCACCATCGAGTTTGTTTGTTGACAAGTCCAACGATTCAAGTGCACTCAAATTCCCAAGAAACGAAGGTATATTTCCTAGGAGTGTATTATGGGACAAATTCAAGTATTTGAGAGATTTGAGCTCTCTTATGGAATCAGGGATATTCCCAGAAAATCTATTGCAAGATACATCAATTGTTGTAAAGGCTGCCAACAGTCTCTCTAGTAATTGATCCTGACCTTTTAAGATGACTCTTGTAGCCAAAAAATCTTTAAATAGGTCCCTAAGTCTTCCATGATATTCCTTGACCTCTATCATTGCTCTGAAATTCTGGAAATATCTCTGAGGAAGTGATCCCTCAAATGCATTCCGAGATATATCTAAAACTTGCAACTTAGGAAATGCAGTCATTGAAAGTGGCAACAGGTTACCATCAAACTTATTAGAACTCAAGCCTAGAGCCCGAAGTTCACGAAGGCTTTCCATCCAAATGGGAAAGGTGCCTTGTATTCCATTATTTCCAACATCGAGACCCTCAAGATATTTACAATTGATTAAGGCTTTGGGTAATCGTCCTTGCAATTTATTATAACTCAAATTGATGGACACAAGATTACAGGCCTTGTCGAATGTTGATGGAATGGGGCCAATAAAATGATTTGAGCTTAAATGGAAGACGGCCAAATTTTTCAAATTTTCAAGGCATTGTGGGATTTTTCCTTCCAAATTATTATTTGAGGTAACAAGATATTGAAGGTATGTCAAGTTGCATATGGAGGATGGAAGCTCACCATTTATTTTGTTGGATGAGAGAAATATTGTCCACAAATTTGATATGTTTCCAATGATGGATGGTATTCGACCTGAAATTATTGAAACATCGACATGATCAAAGAGAGAAGTACATATATATATAGGGGTAGGATCCGGTGAGAACCAAGTCTTATATAGAAACTAAAACCTATGCATATTATCTAATATTTTGATGCATTACACGTATTATCTTAATGCATAACATGATAATACATTTTTATGCATTAACCAATGCATCATAATTTCAATGCATTATGTGCATAAATTTGATGCACAATAAATATGGATCATATATTAAACAAAGATCAATGGCCCAACTACACTCATTGCTTCTTCTTCGGGAAAAGAAGTTCACGACCCATGGACCTTCTACCTCCACGCGGCATTGCTCCGTCAGGCTTTCGCCCATTGCGGAAAATTCCCCACTTCTGCCTCTCGTAGGAGTCTGGGCCGTGTCTCAGTTCCAGTGTGGCTGATCATCCTCTCGGACCAGCTACTGATCATCACCTTGGTAAGCTATTGTCTCACCAACTAGCTAATCAAACGCAAGCCCCTCCTCGGCGAATTCCTCTTTTTGCTCCTCAACCTATGGGGTATTAGCAGCCGTTTCCAGCTGTTGTTCCCCTCCTAAGGGCATGTTCTTACGCGTTACTCACCCGTCCGCCGCTGGAAACACCACTTCCTGTCCGACTTGCATGTGTTAAGCATGCCGCCAACGTTCATTCTGAGCCAGGATCGAACTCTCCATGAGATTCATAGTTGCATTACTTATAGCTTCTTTGTTTGTAGACAAAGCAGATTCAGAATTATCTTTCATTCAAAGACATAACTTGTATTCATGCGCTTCATATTCGCTTGGAGTTCGCTCCTAGAAATATAGCCATCTCTGCCCCCTCACCTCAATCCCACGATCCTCTTATCATTCTCATTGAATCACGGCGATGGGCAAATCCAAAAAGAAAAACTCACATAGGGTTTAGGGATAATCAACTCGAACTGATGACTTCCACCACGTCAAGGTATAAAGGAACTAAGAAACAATCTGGACCATTGATCTCTATATAATCTATGGTCCATATTTATTGTGCATCAAATTTATGCATATAATGCATTGAAATTATGATGCATTGGTTAATGAATAAAAATGTATTATCATGTTATGCATTAAGATAATACGTGTAATGCATCAAAATAATAGATAACAAGGATCAGTTCTTATTTTATCTCTTCCCTATATATATATATGAATCATATTTCTTTATATCTCAAAATATGCTCATACAATTTGAAATAGGAAATCCCATTATATTTCAATTGCAATTAGAGAATAAGAAATTCAAGAACAAGTTGTATATAGAGGATGAATGCTCACCGTTTAATTTGTTGGAATTGAGGATTAATTCGTTCAGAATCGATAGATTTCCAATGGTGGAGGGTATTGGACCTAAAAGTTGTGGGAAATAAACTTTTTGGTCAATTATTTCATAAGAAAATCTGGACACAAGAATTTGCACAAGTTTGAAGATCTAAATCAAGTTGGTGATCATGATAGATGAAACTCACCAGTTAAATTGTTGGAAGATAGATCTAATTTCCACAAGTTTGAAAGATTTCCAATGGTGGATGGTATTGGACCTGAAATTATTCGAAATAAAGTAAATCTGGATGGAGAAGAATATAAACCACATTGTTGCGGAATTGTCCAATAGAATATTATCAAGTTGTAAGTAGATGGATGAGTAAACTTCACCGGTTAACATGTTGGAAAAGAGATATAAGTACATCAGATTTGATAGTTTCCCAATGATGGATGGTATTGGACCTGAAATCATTTGAAAAGTAAATTAAATTTATTTCTTATATGTACAGAAAGATGCCCATTAACAGTTTAGCAACAACACATGTTTTATTTGGACTAGCCTTTTGCATGGGTGGATACAAGTTTAGACAGCCAAATCAAAATGGAGTAAAAGAGCCTCTCTCACAAAATTAGTTAGGTCATGCAATTGAAAACAAATAAAATTATTTGATTTAGTATCATTCTCTTAGCTTTTGGAATGATCACATCTAATACTAGCTTGTTGGCCTATATAATAATTGACAGGTGCAAGTGATGCTTCAGTAATGTTTTTGTTCAATCTATCGTCCAACATACCTCAGAAATCATGTTAAACTAAAAACTAAATGACTTTAAGTTTACAAATCGTCGGAACAATTCAAGTGACACTATTTAAATTGTACTATATCTTTCCAAACTGTTGTTATAGAGAATAAGAAATCCAATCATAAGATTATCAAAATGCAAATGGTGATGGAACTCACCATTTAATTTATTGAAAGATAGATCTAAATACACCAAATTTGATAGATTTCCAATGGTTGATGGTATTGGACCTGAAAGACGAAGAATGAACTATAGATGTGAGAAGAACTATAGCTATAACTTAAATGCAAATGCATTTCATCATGGCTAGCTGTAAGTGTTATACTAAATGAAATGAAGAGTTGAGTATTGTTGTATACATACATCTATACAAGAGATAGAAATGATCTTACCAACTAAACTATTGTTCTGGAGGTATAGAAACTGCAGTGCTTTCATGTTCCCAATTTCGAAAGGCAAAGGGCCTGATAACTTGTTATTATTTATGCTCAAAGTTTGTAAATTTCGAAGATGAATAATTTCTTGAGGAATAACTCCTATTTAACAAAATGATCACAAAAACTGGTTAGTTTATAGAAATTAAAGCTCTATAATAGTTAGAGTCTTACCGGTTAAATTATTGTTGTCAAGATATAAATTCTGCAGTGCTGTCATGTTCCCGACTTCCGAAGACAATTCCCCGCTAAGTGTGTTATTAGCGAAGCCAACGTTAATCAAGGAAGACATGTTGAAAATGGCCGGCGGCAAAGGCCCTGACAACTTGTTTAAACCCATGACCAGCGATTCCAAATTCTGAAGATGGTGAATCTCTTCTGGAATAACTCCTGCATGTAAAATTTATATCATCACAAGAGAGCTATTTTGTACAAACTTAAGCCATATAAACCATGCACCCCATGGAAACAAAACATATTATAAGGGGATGGATGGAAGTGGTTAGTTCGATTTTGAGTATAGAGTGGAGCAGGGTCATACCATACCAGTTAAGTTGTTACCCGAAAGGTATAATTCCTTAAGACGTGTGACGTTCCCAATTTCTCTAGGCACATTGCCACGGAAGTTGTTGGAGGTGAAGTCAATAGTCTCAAGATGTGGACATTCACCAAAACTCAATGGTATCTCACCCTCCAATTTGTTCACGGCGAGGTAAAGGGCTTTAAGTCTTTGATGGCTATTGTGGTTGCAGATGTCGTGTGGAAGGGAACCTGATAAGCTATTTCTTTGTAACGTAATAGATTCAATGGATGTCAAGTTAAAAATGGATGGAGGAATAGGACCATGGAGAAAGTTGTCACTCAAATCAAGAGATACAAGAGAAGAAAGATTTCCAATTTCTAGTGGGATTCTCCCTACGACTCCCATAGACGAGATATCTAATTGAGTCACCCTATTATAACGCGAATCGCAAGTAACTCCTATCCATCTGCAGACAGAGGTTGCAGTGGTCCAATTGTTTTTTATGATATTTTGAGGATCTGTGATGAGGGATTTGAAGGCAAGAAGTGAAGATTCATCACTTTTGATATTTGTACTTCCTGCAAGGCTAAGACAGAAACACAACATGGGTATGGAAAGAAGTAGGAAAAATGGTGAAAATCTTTCCATATTGGAAGTGCTAATTGTGTGAGCAAACAAGAAGACTACATAGCTCCGTTTATATTCACAACTAGAGTAATGCTCCACCGCCCGCGGCGGGCACATCTTAATGTGCCCGCGGCTGATGTGGCAATGCCACGTCATTGCCACATCAACATGTGAGTTACTATATTTTCATTTCTTTGTTAACTTTATTTTTTATTATTAATTTTTATTGAATAGTATTAAACTATACCCTAACCAATGAACCCTAGTCGGAAAGTGATAATTAATAAAAAAATATTAAGAATTTAATATATATCTACATGGCATGCCGCATCATTCGTGGGCGCATTAATCCCGCCCGCCGCGGGCAGGTGAGCATTTTCGTTCACAACTAAACACAATTATGGAGACAATAATTCACATTTCTGTAATTCAATTTAAACTTAATTACTCTTTTGACTGATGAAAGCAAGTCATTATTTGTAACTTAGTTAGGGGAGATATCTCAATATGCATAATATTCTTGTAAGTGCTACTTGCCTAAGCTAATAAATACCGTTTATACTCATTTTTAATATGCATTAAAATGAGGAATATTGTCTAATTCAATTTTAACTTGCTTTCTTGGCTACATGCAAGTCATTATTGTATAAGTTATAAATAAAATGATGGCTTTTGTAAAAGTCGAATCTAGATTTAGGTGGATGATCGGTTTGATGGTCAAATTCAATATTTGAATGATGATTTTAATCATGCTAGTTGAATTAAAGTAGAAAATTAAGCCAAATACACAATTCATCTATGTATTGGAATATTATAGTTGACTAAACATAAACAAGCTAGCATCTAAATGCCATCCTACATGCATAAGTCTTTGGTATGAATATGATAAAAAGAACAAATATTTGAAAGAAAAGCAACAAGTGTTTGAGAAAATGACACAGAGTTGCCATCTCTCTTTGTCTTTGTTTTCCATCTTCACAAATCTAATGGTGATGGAATCTATTAATAATATCCTACTTCCTTTCTTTGCTAGTCGATGCAAGTCATTATTGTGTGTTAAGTTTCAAACGAAATCGATGGGTTTGGTAAAAGTCAAATCTACATTTAAGGTGGATGATCGATATAATTGTCAAATTCAAGATTTGAGTGACGAGTTAATGTTAACCAATGCTATTTAAATAAATTCATAGCTAGCTAGCACCTATAAATTGAAATATTATATTTGACTGGAAATGAACGAGCAAGTGAAATAAACAATTACAAGTACAAGCTCTAAAGACCGAGAAAGGAAAATTATGTAAGAAATAAATATCAAAACAAGTCGAGCAAGAAAGGAAACAACTTTCTTTTGTATGCGTCTTGCATCAATTTCTCCTTTGTGTTGGTGTTGCTCTAGTCCTTCTCTTCATATTATATCTAGCACCAAAAAATATCTCCACTAACCATCTTGGTTCTCCTTAGTGAATAATGCAGCAACCAATTCCAATTCCAATTGCAAATCCACTTCCTTACCCCAATGCAATGCAACACTCAACTGAATCCATCTATAAATTCAGAATCATCATTATCATCACCTTCCTCTTCTTTTGGTTGCCCGTTCTCCTCGTTGCATTTTCTCATCAACGGAACTCCACACATTCTCTGTGTTTCCAATATAAATCATTCCCGAATATGGAGAACTGATTAGCTTGTGGTATTTGTTCCGCTAGATTATTCATCGAAAGGTTTAATTTAGCAAGAAATGTCAACTTTGTCACTTCATTCGGAATTCCACCATCCAGTTTGTTTGTAGACAAGTCCAACGATTTGAGTTCACTCATATTTCCAAGAAGTGAAGGTATATTTCCTTGGAGTTCATTATGGGACAATATCATGTATTTGTTTGTTTGTTGTAAAGGCCAATTCATTGCCAACCAATTCATGTATTCCAAATCCACTTCCATGCCCCAAGTCAATATTTATTTCCTCTTCATTTTCCTTGACATCTATCATTGCAATGAAATTTTGGAAATATCTATGAGGAAGAGAGTCCACAAATGCATTCCTAAAGATATCTAAAACTTGTATTCCATTTTTTCCAACATCGAAGCCCTTTAGCAATACACAATTGATTAAGGATTTGGGTAATCATCCCTGCAATTTATTATCACTCAAGTTGATGGATCGAAGATTCTAGTGACGTCATGTTAAAGATAGATGGAGGAATAGAGCCATGAAGGAAGTTTCCACTCAAATCAAGCGATACAAGAGAAGAAAGATTTCCGATTTCTGGTGGGATGATGCCTTCGAGGCCCTTGTAAGCCATTTCTAATTTTATCACCTTACTGTCCTGTAAAAATCACAAGTGACTCCTACCCATCTGCAAATAGAGGTTGCAGAAGTCCAGTTACTTGTTATATTTTGAGGATCTGAAGTGATGAAGGATTTGAAGGCAACTAGTGAAGATTCATCCCTTTTGATCTGAGTACCTATGATATCCTGTTCTAGCAATGCTAATGCAAGAAAAGGATATGATGACGAGGGGTGAAAGAAGTTGGAAAAATGGGGGAAATAATCTCTGCATATTGGAAGTTGTAATCGCGCGAGCAACCAACAAGTCTCTACCTCATGACATTTATATTCACAGCTAAAAGCAATTATGGAATGGAGGCAATAATTCACATTTCTGCAAGTCAATTTAAACTTAATGATTCTTTTGACTTTTCCATGCAAATATGAACTTTAGAATTTTGTTGTCCCACTAAAGAAATGAGGAATCTTGTCTAATATTTCAATTTCAAATTGCTGTATTGGCTAGTCTATGCAAATCATGACTGCAGAAGATTCAAATGAAAAGTGATGACTTTAGTAAAACTGAAATCTAGATTTAGATGGATGACAATGTTCAAGTTCAACATTTGAATAACTGATTAATGTGAATCAAGTTGAGGAAGAAACATCAGTTGAGTTAAAATGGACTCACAATTGAGCAATGAAGGCAATTAAAGCAGGCATGTAAAGATTATTTGGAAAGGCCTCAGAAGCATTTTATCAAAACATCTAAAGGGTATGCATATCGAATGATAGGGAGTTAAAACCAGCAATGTTTTTTTAAAATGGATTACATTAAATTTAAATTACATAATCGTATGACGGAAGTTTAACAATTTTTGTAGAGAATCAACTTCTCGTCTGTGCCGATGCAACTCTATTGCTTTTCTTCATCTTATTATATTTATATCCAACGCCAAAAAAGAATTCGACTAACCATCGTGGCCTTCCATGTAGAATGACTACGAAATAACCGATACTAATTCCAACTACAAATCCACTTCCATATCCCATCGTAACTGCTTGCCACCCAAATCCATTGAAAAAACTATACTCCTCATCATCACTTTCTTCCTCTGGCTGCACTGGTTTCCCATTCTCCTCTTTGCATTTTCTGGTCAATGGAAGTCCACACAATCCTGAGTTTCCAATATATGAATCATTCTCAAACGTGGAAAACTGTTTGGATTGTGGTATCTGTCCCGCCAGATTATTTATTGAAAGGTTCAATTTCGCAAGAAATGTCAACCTTGTTAACTCGCTCGGAATTTCCCCATCCAGTCTGTTTGCTGACAAGTCCAACGATTCGAGTGAACCGCTCATATTCCCGAGAGATGAAGGTATACTTCCAATGAGGTTATTGTGAGACAGATTCAAGTACTTGAGAGACTTGAGATTTCCAATGGAATTTGGAATAGTTCCGGAAAAGAAATTGGAGGATAAATCAAGAGTTGTGAAGGCTGCTAGCAATCTCTCTAACAACCGATCTTGACCTTTCAAGGTGATTCTCAAGTCCACAAAAGAACCAAACATGCCTTGAAATTGTTGAAATATGTTATAGGTAGAGAGCCCATAAATGCATTCCCAGATATATCTAAAACTTGCAACTTAGAAAATGGAGCGTTGTTTCGTGAGGAAAGCAACGACTCCAAGTTACCATGAAACTCATTAGAGTTTAAGACAAGCACTCGAAGTGCACGAAGAGCTTCCATCCAGAAAGGAAATGTGTCTCGTATTATGTTGTTTCCGACATCGATGCCTTGAAGACCTTTGCAATTCAGTAAGGATTTAGGTAATGTTCCTTGCAATTTGTTATCACTTAGATTGATGGACACAAGATTACACCTCTTGCTAAATGTTGATGGAATGGGGCCAGTGAACTGGTTTGCATTTAGATGAAAGATGGCCAAAAACTTCAAGTATCCAAAGCACTGTGGGATTGTTCCTTCAAAATTGTTGTTTGAGATAACGAGACATTCAAGGATTGTCAAGTTGCAGACCGAGGATGGAAGCTCACCATTTAATTTGTTGGAAGACAAATCTAGTAATTGCAAATTCGGGAGATTCTCGCCTGCAAATATTTGGAACAGAGATCATAAATGTGGATATAGTGCGAATCTTACATAATAACCAAAGCAACAATTCAAAATTAGTACATAATTAATTTTTATCTAAAGACTTGTTCTTATCTGATCAATTTCCTAGACAGACATAATCAAATTTCTGCATATATCAAAACATGATATAGAATTTTCAAGCTGCACATAAATCATGGAAGCTCACCATTGAAATTGTTGGGAGGGAAATGCAAGCTGGTCATATTTGATAAGTCTCCAATGGTAGAGGGTATCGAACCTGAAATCAAAGTTAACATGACATGACATTCAAACAAACACATTAGTATATATATATAATATGGTCTTCAGGTCTTGAAGAGTTAGAAAGGTTACCAATAAAGGCATTTTTAGCAAGGGATAGATAGTTTAGTGAGTTCAAGATCCCAATTTCCGAAGGCAATAGTCCACTAAGTGCGTTATTTGATAAGTCCAAAGAACCCAAGGAAGACAGGTTCAAAACTACTGCCGGAAAAGGACCCCACAACATGTTATAACTCAAGTCCAACTTTTCCAAATTATGAAGATGATGCATCCCTTCTGAAATTCCTACAAAATTAAATAATGGAGTCAGAGTAAAGTGAAATGTAAATAGAATAATATCATAACATACCACTTAGTTTGTTCCGGCTAAGGAGCAAGTTGTTAAGTTGAGTGATGTTTCCAATATGTCCAGGTAAATATCCACCAAAGTTGTTGTCTGACAAGTTAATGCTGTCAAGTTGTGTACATTCACCCAAACTCAACGGTATCTCTCCCTCCAATCTGTTCATGCCCAAGTCAACTAGTTTGAGGCTTTGAGGGCTATTATTGTTCCTGCAAATGTCTTTTGGAAGGGGGCCTGATAACATATTACTGTCTATATACAGATATTGGAGTGACGTCATATTAAAGATGGATGTAGGAATAGGACCACGAAGGAAGTTTCCGCTCAACTGTAAATAAACAAGAGAAGAAAGATTTCCTATTTCTGGTGGGATGCTTCCTTCCAGATCCATATTCGACATATTCAATTCAATCACCTTACTGTCATAAAAATCACAACCAACTCCTCTCCATGAGCAAACAGAGGTTGCAATGCTCCAATTGCTTTTAGTCAGATCGTGAGGATCTGAAGTGATGAAGGATCTCAAGACAAGAAGTGAAGAGTCATCCCTTTTTAGTTCACTACTGCTGACACAAGAAAACCATGTGAGTAGAGAGAAGAGTATGAAAATTGGAGAAAATAATGTTTCCATATTGGAAGTGCTATTGTGTGAGCAGACAAGAAGCCTGCATGGTGCCTTTTATATATATGTCAAGCAATTGTGGTGAGTGGTGAGTGGTGAGTGTAGAATATGTAATTATAGGTAAAACTAATTAAGAAGCATAAACTATATATATATATATATATATATATATATATATATATATTTGTAATTGGTAGAGTTGGATGGGTGTTTTATAAGGTGGCGTTGTGGAATGAGAGGAGAGCATTTGGAGGGATGTAAGAAACTTCACTATATTATTATAATGAGTCAATTGACATCAAGAAAATGTTGGAAATTCCAACAACTAACACTAAATAAGTCTCGTACGTCTTTATTTTTCAAGTTGGCATTTGTCATCTTTTAAATAAATTAATTAGGGAGATCACATCTATGTTTTTTTATCATTTTTTTCCCAATTTTTTAAATTTGGCACGCAATTTAATCCCTATTTAATTTTGACCTCGACCTCCGATTAGCTTCAAATTAATTATAATATTTTTGATATTCATATAATAAAAGAAAAATGAAATTACACGATTACATAATATGTACTTCTTCCATCCACCAAAAATAATTTTTATTACCCATTTTTGCCATCTATTAAGAATATCCTATTTTTGTAGACATAATATATAACACACTAAAATTTTAAATTTTCTCGTAACACACTCTTCACTTAATAATATTTTTAAAAATAAAAATATATGCACTTTGGATTTCAAAAACCAGAACCAAATTATCTCCCATATCAATTTTTTCATTAGCATCCCACTTGTATGGGCCTGAGCCCATATGAATTTTTTCTAGTAATTTTTTTGGAAGACCTCTAATTTGAAATTGTCCAATGTTGAAAATACTATTTCACTTTTTTTATTGACAAAAGGAATAGGTACCGTATAATGTTATAATACTAAAAGGAAAAAGTATAATGTCCATTTTTTCAGTGTTGTTTCTTATTACCATTTATTTTTCTTTAATTTCCACTATAAATTAGCTTTATGCCAAAATAAACTATTCTTCTTATTTATTTTTCTTTAATTTCCATGCCACGTTTTTGTTCATATATGTGAAAAGTTATTACTGTTATTTTAACAAACTCTGTTATTCATTTTTTTCCCTTTTGGTAACAAAATAAATAAGATGAAGAAGTTGATGATGCAGAGGGATTACATAAAATTGTCGCAGTCATTGACAAATTCTGCAACTAAACCAAATTATCAATACATATATAATACATCACCAGCGATAACAACTACTTAACTAATCAAATTAATTTTGTCGAATATCCATAAAGACAGCATGATATCTCCAAAATAGTAATTTAAATTCACAAAATAACTATTTTATTCCTCAAAATTGTTAGTCAAAGATTTGAATCATCATATATAACCTAGGTTGATTTGTTAATAATTAAGAGTGATATGTAAAGAAAAACTATTTAGACTCGAAATGATTTTTTAATTATTGATAAGCTGAAAATCAACTCAACTAACATATTGATTGGTCTCTAAATTACTCAAGTTACATAAATAGAAGAGTGTAAGAGAATTACATAAAAACAAATTAGTGTATCAAATATAATGTCTTTTAACTATATTAGGGATCGGTTAATACTTGTGAGAACTTGTTTTTGTATGTTTACTACTTATTATATACACGATTATGATTTTTTGTATTGTGCTTTTAATATACACTAATGATGTTTTTCTAATTATGTCTAATATATTAAATAATGTTTTACTCAATATTAGCCATACATTTTACATAAATTAATTAATTAATTAAATTAGTTATCGTATTAGGTTTAGTTATCATATATATTAGTCACTTGAAACGGATAAGGTACGTTATTGATGGATCTTCACCTTTTTGAATAAAGATTTTAAATTATAAGTCGTTATTTGTAGGTCTATTCTGGGTAAACCTTATTGCTATGTAGATAAATTTTATTTGGATGTTACATGAATTTGAAGTGGTGATCTTTCGAAAAAGATCCCCACAGGCCACAACCACAAGTATCAAATCTTACTTATTATGGAACACATGCAATCTCTCATTAATTTGTTAATTAAGTCAGCAATTCTTAAATATATATATATATATATATATATATATATATATATATATATATATATATATAGGCTGGGGCATTGATATATCAACTTGAAATTTTTGGATATTAGTATAAAATCTTATATATAATAGAACACATGTAACCACAAGTCAGCAATTATCTTTATGTCAATTATGCTAATTAAGTAATGGACCTCACAAGTCTATATAGGCTGGGGAATATTTATTTGAATTTATCACTCAACTTGAAAATTTTGGATATTGTAATCAAATTAATTTATCATTAATGCTAGTTTATGTTACGCTCATTAGTCACTATAATTTTCATTTTATTTATTAATTTTACTTTTGTTATTATTTAATATTAAATAATACATACTGAACTATAGTCTAATGCTTATATCTTTATATCTTAAGACTACTGCGATTTGATTATATTAAAATTATAAATCTTGACTCAATATATATGTGTGTGTGCTTGGTAGTGAATATTTGTATTCCATGTTCTAGATTATTGACCTATAGCAAATGATGACTCTGTCCTTCTTGTCTTTAATAATAATTTGGTAGTTTTGACGTCAATAAAACAATCTCTCTCTTAAAACTTTCTCTTAATCTATTCTATATATCTTAATCAATATGTGTGTGTGTGTGTGATTATTCATCATGGAATTTGTATCTGAAATTTCAAAGATTAGAAAATTTATATAATCTGCAACAACTGGATATATAGAAGGAAATTAAACTTAAATTAGTCATAGCGTATATGATAAGCATGCATGTGTGCATGCAATAATATGTCAAAGATACTCGCCGTATAATTATAGTATAATTTTAGTATCTAAGACTCGCAGATTTAATTGACGAAAAAATAAATAACTCTATTTCAGTGGAAATTTATGTAATGCTATATAATATACAACTTCCTCTCAGTGGGTGTTGACTGTTGACTGGAATTATTTATTGCAAGCCATATTCTTTTCATTATATATTATATTACATTATATGTTATAATTATAATGTGTGTATCTATGTATGGTTTCTAATTTCTTGATTTTATAGCTACTTCTTTTTCTGGACTTGGATATGAAAATATATATCAATGGCCTCCACTTACCGCCGGCCATCATCGCATTTTCTACCAATTATGTTGTCATAATCCTACATATATGTGCATGAGAAAATTGTTAAGTCACACCTTGTTTTATTCTAATAAAATTAAGGAAGTGATGAAGACTTCCACACTTTTCATGTGAAATTATAGTGTGCGCAGATGCAGCATATATGATTAATTATGATAGGAAGGTTTCCTTGAAATTAATTGAATATATTTATATAGTTGAAGAAAATAGATTATTTAGATGAATCATTTCCCTAGTCAGTCACGCAAATCATCGTGCTTTGACTCAACTTTATCATAAGTTTCTCATTTTATACTCATCACTATCTTTTCAATTCCAGAAAGAAAGAAAAAAATGTATCGAGAAACTTCCGCGAACAACATCTTAGTGTGGTGCATTGCACAAGAAATCGGTTTAGTTTGGAGCATTTGGATTTATTAATAATGAAGTTCTGACATCTTTCTGGGAACTGGGAAGAAGAATTGTATATAATCTATGAAAAATTACGTGAAATACAAAATGTAAATTGCATCAAGAATCAAGATATATAACGTGATGTGATTTAGAAAGATTAAGGGATAGTTGTCAAATAATTAGAAAACATTCAAATGATAAGTGATTCAAAGATGTGATTGCATTGGGGAAGCCACAAAAAGTAGTGAGCACATAATTAACTTAATCCTTGAGAATATTAATGACTTGTTATAAAAAAATATATACTACTCCATCCCTCCATAACACGTGTAGTGAGTGTAGTTAGCGTCCCATTTTATATATTATTTTAAATTGAGTTGTTTGTAGTGGGTGTGGTGGATCCATTTATTATAAAATGAAATTTTCAAATGTAAATCATTTTCGTGAATATCCCAAAATGACATAATGTAAACTATTTTGGTGGATACTCTTCCTTACATTAGTCGATATGGTTGTCAATATGGTTGCAGAATTCCAACATCCAACTCGATCAGTCAAGCGTCAACTCCACCAAATACAAACTTATTTCTGCAAATGTAATCTGCCCCTTTCTTCTCCTCTCATTCTTGTCTATATTAAGCTTCCAACTGAATCACTCTTTTATCCAAAAACATCATCTCTAATCTTGACTTGAGCAATCCCACTCCAACATTAGCAGACCAAAGGCCTTCAAAAATGGCGATCGATGAAATCCAAACTCTAAGTACGCCCCGCAAAGCCTTAGCTACTCTCTTCTCCCTCTCCGAAATCCACTCAAATAAGCTCTCTCTCACTAAGCCTCCACTCACCTTATCCGAGTCGATGGTGCAAGAAAGTCTCGAAAACGCAAGGATACTCATGGCCAAATGGGACCCCACCAGCCCATCTCTGCAGAAATTCACCTCGCTTTTCCAAGAAAACCGAGCTGAAGCTGACAAATTCATCAAGTGCGTGGAGGAGCTGCGCCGGGCTATGCATTTCTTGATTGCCCAGCGCTCGTGCTCCGATCAGCTCGTGGCAGCGAATACTTTGATGAAGGTGGCCATGCTGAGGCTGGAGAAAGAGTTCTATTACATACTGTCAGCAAACAGGGATTGCTTGAGTCCTGAATCAGTCTCCAGCGGCTCCTCCCGCCTCTCGCGGCGGTCACCTTCGTTCAGCAACTCGGAGGAAGAGGAGATTGAGTACCGAGATTCTCAGACGTTGAAGGTGGAGCGAGCTATGTCGGATTTGAAGGTGATTGCTGAGAGCATGATCAGGTCTGGTTACAGCAAAGAGTGCGGCAAGATTTACAGAGTCACGCGGAAATCGATCGTCGAAGAAGAGTTGTACCGCCTTGGGATCAGAAGCTACAGTACGTCGCAGATTATGAGATTGGATCTTAAATCTCTGCAGCATCAAGTGAATAGATGGATTCGAGCAGCGAAAAGCGCGGTTGGATCGATCTTCCGCGGCGAGAAACTGCTATGCGAAGGTGTTTTTGGTGTCTCTGAGACAATTAAACAAACATGTTTCGCGCATACTACGAAGGAAGGAGCGATGAATCTGCTGAAATTTCCTGAGCTCGTGGCGAAGGGCAAGCGATCTCCGGAGAAGATTTTCCTGTTGATGAATCTCTTCGAGACCGTTTCCGATATATTGCCGGAAATTGAGTCGATCTTTGATTATGAGTCGTTGTCGCCGATAAAATTGCAGGCGCTCTCCTCGTTCCACAAGCTCAGCGAGTCGACTCAAACGACTCTCTCCGAGTTCGTCTCATCGATTCAGAAAGACTCGTCCAAAACTCAGTTACCCCGAGGCGGGATTCATCCACTGACCGTAAAAGTGATGGACTACGTCGTTTTACTAGGGGACAACGCGGGAACTCTCTCCGACATTCTCGCCGACGACGAGGCTGGGAACGCGACTGTTGCTCGGTCACCATTCCCCGAGTCCTATTTCGATAGCGCAAGCCCCATCCCCAACTCTGGAGTAGCGAGACGACTCGCGTGGATCGTTCTTGTTCTTCTCTGCAAACTCGATAGAAAAGCGGAGCTCTACAAAGACATGGGGCTATCGTACCTCTTCCTCGCTAACAACCTCCAATTCATCGTCGACAGAGTCGGCGCCACCGCTCTGAGACTCCTCCTCGGCGAGGACTGGCTGTCGAAGCTCCAGAAGAAGGTGAAGCTCTACGCCGCGAACTACGAGTCAGTCGCCTGGGCAAAGGTGGTTGCGGCTCTTCCGGCGGCGGAGGAGGCGGAGTTGTCCCCCGCCGCGATCAAGGAACGTTTCAGGAGATTCAACGCCGCCTTCGAGGCGGCGTACAAGAAGCAGAGTGCGTGGAGCGTGCTGGATCCGAAGCTCCGCGACGAGATAAAAGTGTCGATCGCGAGGAAGGTGGTACCGGCGTACCGGCGGTTCTACGAGAACTGCTACGTGGCAATTCTGAGCGAAGAGCGAAATCTGGAAGTTCTGGTGAGGTTTTCGCCCGACAATTTGGGGAACTACCTATCTGATTTGTTCCATACAACTGTCAATATTTCGGAGGATTTGCCATCGCCGCCGCTGTCGCCTTTGTCGTCGCATTCCAAGTTAGGGAGGTGTCTTTGATACTAGAAGTTTCTGTTTCATCTATATATATGACGTAATATATTAAAAATGTAATATTTGAGTGATACTGACTCGATTAATGGGCTCTCCATTACTAAAATCAACAAGAGACTCTTAATTTATTACTAAAATTTTGTAACGTTTCTAGTATGTGTATTTTACATACTTTATGCAGAAGTAACTAGCAAGTATGTTTTGTGTTATATCTAAAGTAATAATTGCGGATTATTCTCATTAAAGAAACAAAAAAAAATAAAATCATTATCTCACACTTGGCATAATTTTCATACCAAAGGTGCCTAAAATACTCATTCACCAGAATCTTTTAAGAAACCTATAACAAACTTAAAACAGTGCAAGCACAAGTTCTATATTTATACTGTAAATAATGGTTGTAAATGAAAACATTTAACACCCTTTAATGATTTTATATTCATCCACCACCCATGCCTTTTACTCCACAATAACGTGCTCTTCTAAAAGCTTCTGCTTTTATCATACCACATAACTGCATATATTAATTAGACTTTACCTTCTTTTCAACCTTTAATCATAATATTGCTCCATAAGTATAATTAAATTATATAATGTTACACGTGTTTTGATTTACCGAGTGCCCTTTTTTATATAGTAAATTTCAGTTCATTACCGACTATGGAGATGACATACAAACAGATGATGAGAATAAAATAACTAGATAAGTTAGTTAACAGACAGAGAAAAGCAAGTCAACCCATTGACTATGCACCCCTGTACAAACAAAATTGATAACGATTAATGAGTTTAATATCACACATATAAATTTCCACCCTAATTCTTCGTTATGTTCATGAATTCAAAACTTAAACAACTGTCGATAATTAGCATAATCAATAATAAAAGAATAATGAAAATTAAAAAAAATTAATATTTGCCTCTACCCTAACTTCATAATTCAGACAAACTAAATTAGTTAAACAAACAGAATATTTTATGTAATAAAATATTACAAATTGCTAATAAAGAAAATTAAGTCTCTCTCTATCTCTTTCGCTCTGAGGAGGTTTCGCAACACTTTCGTCTCTACTGTCGTGTAGCTCCCATCTTTTCTACCTTTCTTCCTCATCAACTACTTTCCTATTTCAAGTTGAGCCTTCACTAAAACTTGTGAGGCAGAGGTCATCTCTGGCTTGACTTACAACGATCATGTCTTCGCACGTCAAAGACGGTATGCTTTACTGCTTTTGCTTTTCTCTGTTCAGATCGTTGTTTCTCTGTATCTTTCGCAAAGCTGATTTTCTGTGAGGAACTTGTCTCAAGATTTAGAATTCTTAACAGAATTGTGGGTCGGTGGGGAGATGACTTTGTTTGGAAACTTAATTTGATGAAGAAATTATTGGTTACTACTGATGATTTATTTAACTTAATTTTAAATTCAAGCTTGAACCTTTGTCGGAAAATTAACGTTTTTTATTCTTAGATGAAATATAAGTTTCAACTGTTTTAAGTACAGGTGCGTGGAAAGGTAATGGGAGTTATGATTAATTAGGGAAATTTTGGAAATATGTAATTGATTACTAGTCTTTGCTTGGCTATTTTTGATGACTGGTCTTGTAAGAAGAAGATAAGATGTGTAAGGGATTTGGAAAGAAGTAGTAATATTTTGCATTAGATTGTGGTGCCAAATACTAAGATGTACAATAATCTTTGTATTTTCAGTCAGTTGTAATATTGGGTATTTAGAGAAAGTTGTAATCTTGATATATATAAGAATTAATAAACTGGATTCTGCACCTGCAGATGGAGATTTAGAGAAAGTGTTGGTTACCCCTAAGCAAAGCCAAAATCCGTTGGCAGAGCCATCACCAGCGCCTTCACCATCCTCGTCTACTGCCCCTGCTCTTGTTCTATCAAATTCTGGGAAGCGAATTGATCAAGCTGGGAGAAAGAAGTATGTGAAACAGGTGACTGGTCGCCACAATGACACGGAGCTGCATTTGGCAGCTCAAAGGGGGGACCTTGCAGCAGTTAAGCAGATACTCGAAGATATTAATTCTCAAATGGTAGGGAGTTTGAGTGACTCAGATTTTGAGCAGGAGGTTGCAGAGATCAGGGCATCACTCGTAAATGAAACTAATGAGTTGGGAGAAACGGCATTGTTTACTGCAGCGGAGAAAGGGCATATCGATGTGGTTAAAGAGCTGCTAAAGTATGCTAACAAGGAAACACTCACTAAAAAGAATAGGGCACTGTTTGATCCTCTCCATATTGCTGCAGGCCAAGGACACCATGGTGATTATCTAATTTCGGTCATTTCGTATATCTTTACTTTTATTGTTTGCCTAATTTGATCTGTTGCCATTATTATTCTTAGTATAATGTTGAGGACTATGGTGCCTGACAAGATGTTTGTGATTTTGTAGCAATTGTCCAAGTGTTGTTGGATCACGACCCCGGGACAAGTAAAACAATTGGCCCGTCAAATGCAACCCCTCTTATAACTGCAGCTACTAGAGGACATACTGCTGTAGTTAATGAACTCCTGTCAAAGGACTGCAGCTTGCTAGAAATTTCTAGGTCGAATGGAAAAAATGCGTTGCACTTGGCTGCTAGACAAGGACATGAGGACATCGTCAAGGCATTGCTTGACAAAGATCCACAGCTAGCTAGGAGAACGGACAAAAAGGGGCAGACAGCACTGCATATGGCCGTTAAAGGGGTCAACTCAGAGGCTGTTAAATTGCTCTTAGACGCTGATGCTGCTATAGTGATGCTTCCAGACAAGTTTGGTAATACGGCTTTACACATATCTACGAGGAAGAAGCGAGCAAAGGTATATTTTGTGTTTTCTGTTACATATCACAATCTTTAGTTAGTTTCTTGACCTTTTTGCTTTTCCATTTGATTCGACTATTTTATTTTTTTTGCAAAACACCTTCGAGAAGATTAACATATTTTCTTCCTTGCAGATTGTTAATCTGTTATTGCGCCTGCCCGACACCAACGTGAATGCACTGAACCGAGATGGAAAAACATCTCTGGACATTGCGGAAGAACTTGCACTGTCTGAAGAATCATCAGAGATAAAGGAGTGCCTTTGTCATTATGGTGCTGTTAGAGCTAATGAATTGAATCAACCAAGAGACGAACTGCGGAAAACGGTGACTCAAATAAAAAATGACGTCCACATTCAGCTCGAACAAACAAAGAGAACAAACAAAAATGTCCATGGCATTGCCAAAGAGCTGAGGAAACTACATCGAGAAGGTGTCAACAATGCCACCAACTCAGTCACCGTGGTTGCTGTCCTCTTCGCAACTGTTGCCTTTGCAGCGATCTTCACCGTGCCAGGTGGAGACCACGACAACGGAATGGCTGTGGTAGTCAGTAGTGCTTGCTTCAAGGTATTCTTCATCTTCAACGCCATTGCACTCTTCACATCCCTGGCTGTTGTCGTAGTTCAGATCACACTCGTTAGAGGTGAGACGAAAGCTGAGAGACGCGTAGTAGGGGTTATAAACAAGCTGATGTGGCTGGCTTCGGTTTGTACTTCTGTGGCGTTTATGGCATCCTCTTACATTGTGGTGGGGCGTAGGCATCGGTGGGCTGCAATTTTGGTTACACTTGTTGGAGGAGTGATAATGGCTGGGGTTCTTGGGACCATGACTTACTATGTGGTAAGGTCGAAGAGGATAAGGTCAATGAGGAAGAAAGAGAAACATGCTCGGAGTGGCTCAAACTCATGGCATCACTCTGAGTTTTCTGATTCTGACATAGACAGGATTTATGCACTCTGAGGAAGGGTCGTCACTGCACTGGTTTCACTTAAAGCAACTGAAACTAGAGATACTGTAATCCAACAACAGCATCCCAAGGTTCGGGACATGAAGGTATATTAGCTTCTCTTGGTTCCTGCTGATGCTATATATATGTAATTCGTAAGAGGGCTTCGTAGAAGCAAGGAAACGTTGTGGGACCACGTTTTGTTGTCTATACAGATCAGTCACCAGGAATCCTTAAGACAGCTTACATGTCTGCAGTGATAGATGTGTAATTCTGGTACTATTTTTGGAAGCCACGTGTATTCAGCTTAATGTATCAAGTTACTTTTTAAACAAAGCTAGGATTATAATACTTTTGATTTCTTATTGGAAAATCATGCTAGTCATATGCAGGACTGAAAATCGAATAAAATAATGAAACTTTTGCTAATGAAAGCTTGAAGTTATATTACTAGTTGATAAGGTTTTATAGGGAATTAAAATTAAAAAAATATAATAATACTCCAGAAGATATGAAAGAGAAAAATAGGAAATTCCTCTTTACTCAATAATTTCCATTTCCATTGATTTCTGAGCATTTATACTTTCTATGGTAGCCTGGATGCATATTTATTATAATTAACCAAAAAAACAAGCAGTATAAGACGAGAAATAATTATATCAAATGGCATGAATACATGTATGTATAGTGAAGTTTCTTATTCTATTTTGGGGTAGAGAAAAATGTGGCTTCTAAAGGAGTTTGTAACCGCAGATCAATAAAAGACTTAATTAATGCAATTGATAATTAATTGATA
The DNA here is from genome assembly GCA_026898415.1 of Leonotis leonurus. Lineage (NCBI taxonomy): Eukaryota > Viridiplantae > Streptophyta > Magnoliopsida > Lamiales > Lamiaceae > Leonotis > Leonotis leonurus. The sequence goes on from JAPKLX010000010.1 coordinate 2,030,975, forward strand.
TATATTGTGCAACAAACCAAAAGGATGCAAAGAAGAGTACCCGTCGATAATTACAAAGTCTTGCGGAGGAATCAGCAGCAGCAGTCAAAAAAAAATTTCCCATAGAATTTGATGTGCAACTGTGAATGGGTTTTACTTGAACAGACTACAGACAGACTTGAATCAAATAGGCCAAAACACAAAAAGCCAATAGGAGATGATAAAATAGCATTGTTTGCACAAGTCAGTGACAGAAAGGAAGCCCCATTCTTCAGTTGACACCACCTTTTTTTTCAGGATTTAGGATCAAGCAGGCCTTTGGGGTTTCCGCTTATAGCATTTCCTGCGATCGTCTTACACAACGACTTACTTTCTTCTTGAAATCATCCCTCCGTTCTCTCCATTCCTTCTGCAGTAAAATATGCGAGTTGAACAGTAAGCTACTTGAATTATTTAAAAAAGAAGAAAGAAAGGAACAAGAAAAATATTTTCTGTAAGGTAGATGTGAGTGAGCAGAGAGAATCTAATCAGGTTGCATGAGATAACCGCAGAACATATTCTACAAAGAAAATAACTTATCTGCCTGCACATGTGTGTGTGCATGAGTGACAGGAAAGGAAGACTAGTATGCCGAGGAAAATCAAATAACTAAGAAACTGAGCAAAGTCTAGTGAAATTTCCACAAACATCCACTTACAGCAGCTTCAACATTAGCAGGAGACTCATCATTAGGGCTTGACAGCATTGATATGATACTAAGAACTATACTCTCCACCTGAAAAATAAAACGTTTGGATGGACTTATGCCTTACAAAGGAATTGCATGCTTTTACATGCACATATATATACACATAATAACAAGTCCAAATCCTCCTTCAGATGTCATGAAATCATAATCTTCCCAAAAGGGTTAAAATATAGGTTAAGCCTCAACAAATTGACAAAAGAATATTAACAAATCCCCTGCTTTCAAACTTCAAAAAGACAACTCTGGGACTAAATATATTACTAGCTTATTATAAATTCATATAACTTGCTTCAAGAGATTTGTCAGCAGCTAACATATAAATTGCTAAGAACTGGCACCAAAACTGAGAACTGATAATATTTTTATTAAAAATTTAATATTTATATACGGGGAATGTCACATCGTTTGCGGGTATATTAACCCTTGCCCACCGCGGGCAGGTGATCATTTTTGTAAGTTCATATGGGACATACACAAAAAAGTTCTCTCAGTCAAAACTGATTTGCTGCATTCTTCAAAATTGTGACTTGATTACAAATTGGTAGAAGAAAGGTGTCAAAATATTCAATTATCTAATCAACCTTATAAATTTAAAAGGATTTCAGACAAGATGTTAAAAGTAGATAGCTAATTACGGCACAAAATATGGAAAAACAAACTCATTGATGACCATACCGTGTGGACAGGTGACCATCGCTCACTAGCAAGTTCATAGCCGTTTGGATCATCGCCAGGGGGATGAAGAATCGAAATGCAAACTTTTCCATCAGGGTAAACTGCATCTCACAGTATTCCAAAATCAATCTAATGAAAATGTTAAACAGAAACTACCAAGCTAGCATAGCCTCATACAAGAGCAGGAGCACAAACCATTTGGGTGCCAGACTTCTGAGGTAAATCTCACTGTTGGAGGACTGTTTGGGTAATCTGAGGGGAAGCTCATAATGGCATTGAAGAAACCTCCTTCACTGCAACACGGTTTTAAAATCATAAGAATAAAAATCCATTCCAAAGTGACATGCTTTCAAACCACGGTGTGTTGTAGCATACAATGAAGAACAAATATTAAGAAGCTACAAACATAACTTCTGTATATAGTATACAAAAGGACTACATCATACAAAATTAATACTCATAGTACTATCTTGAACCAAATATGACCATACTTACTTAGTGTTGCATAAAACTTAATTACTTGGATTCATTATTTAGACATACCATTAATGAACATTTAAATCTAGTAAATACCAATTAAATAAATTTACTACCCACAGGCAACCATTATCATAAACGTAAGATCATGTCATTAGATTCCACAAATTTGTATTCCAAATAGGCGAGAACAAAAAAAAAAGGTAACAATCTGTCGCTGAGCTGAAAGTTCCACTGGACCACACCCTCATTGCCATAAGATCCAATTAATCACATAATGTAATCAATTATCAATATTTATGCCACACACCAGTATACAATCTCTGGTTCAGCAGAATTTACCACTCAAAAACAACAGCTCTCTCACACAACATAAAAGATTTTTTGAATTCGTTTCTTTAAAAGAGGATTATAGAACCCACACAATCACAAGAAGACAAGTACAAAATCAATCAAACTGGACAGGAACATCATAATACCATATTACAACCAAATTAACCACCGACCAAATAGGGGAAACATGAATTCACATAATTAACAACAAATTAAGGATAGATACTTACTACAGAGTATCGGGGGGTCCAATTATTGTAACACTCCATTCAAACAGATTACTCTCATCCAATAATCCGGCTGAAAATCCGTCCACTGGGTGTTTGCACAGATCTGCGCATGAAAATCATAGATCATTAAAACCCACAATATTTAATCCAAACCCTAAAAAAGATAAAAACCCATTCACCGACCGAAAATAGGGAAAACGATGATATAATCATCAAGAAAATTACCTTTGAGCTGCTTCTGAAGGAGGAGAGTCCCTTGAGATGTTGAAGCCATTGAGAGATATATAAATGAAAAATAAATATATTGATTTTAGGAAATTGAAGGGAGACGAAGGGAAAATTGGGGGAGAAGAGAGCCGCTGCACATGAATTATAAATAAGTATATATATAATTGTGTCTGTATGCATATGGAAAAGTAGCCTGTTAAAGTGCTATTATTAGTCGGCGCTTTTTCCTCTCTCTTTTTCCTTTTGTTTCGTATATGTAGAATCCGGTTAGATTTTTTTTAGATCTTTTTTCGTTTTCTTTATATAATAATAATTTATTACTCTCTTTTTTTCAGTAAAAGTGACAATATTTTCGGTAGAAGTTGAACAATAGGTTTGGGAAAAGTGGAATAAATCGGGATAAATCCGAATAGATATAATAATAAAGGTTAATAAATTATTTATTATTTAAAATTGAAGTATGGCTATATGAATTTTTCTTTTTCCTTAGTTATCTACCAGGCAGTTTCAATAAACTTTTCAGATAAGATAAATAAATTAAATTCATTTCCCTTGGCAGTTCATTTTGTTATAATTGGTGTTGAATGCTTTAAATTTTTTGATTCACAAATCAATTAATTTGACTTGGGAATATAGTACCGTTTCTGTGTGATTAATTGTTGGGCTATGATACGGGCTGGCCCGCCAAAGAACTTCCACGGCCTACACGGGCCAACCCGCCGGCCCGCATCTCTTTTAACTGCTATGCTACTCCTCGTCATTGTCTGTTTCATTATTTTTTATGACTCTTCTCATTTTTTTGGAATTCTTGATTCTGCCAAAGTCTCGAATTCGCCTCGCACGAATCGCCCCAAGATAATCCCATTTCTCGATCGACAGTACGGTGACGGAAGGTGGGGTCCACGTTATCGGCGGCGGCGAGTCGTTGAGGTCGGCATATTCCGCGTCCCGGATGTTTGTGCAATCACTAGTTCCTAAATTAATACCTCGTTGTCTGAAGATCCAATTTTTATCGTTGGAGTGGAAATTCTAGTGCAAGGGGGTGAGTAATTACATGTGGAGCTATGTAATCAGCAACAACAACATACAAACTAACAAGGCAAAAAGAATATGCACTGGATTCATGTTCAATTATTGTTGCTAATTTTTCCTTATGAATAACAGGATTTTATCATGCCAGTTTTACAAAGATGGCGAAGCATATTCATACTCAACAACGCCGTCACTCGATCGGCAAGCCTAGGAGCAGCAACGACCTGTATGGCTTCGTTGCATTCAACTAATGCTTTCTTTGACAAGTGGAAAGATAAGTTTGAATGTGTAAGATTCTTGCCTTGGCTATCTGGTTTTTGTTCTTTATGTGCGTGTTGGTACGTCTGTATCTATGCGCATGTATGTTTTTCCTTTTCCCCTGGGAGTTGATTTATTGAGATATTGCGTTTTTTCATATAGTCTGGAGATGTTTGTGTTGTGAGGCTCTGCTACTTATATGTTGATATGATATGTTTGTGTTGTGAGGCCCTTCTACTACGTTTAGGAATTTTTCTCTTATATAGATGCAATGCTCGTTTACTCTATGCATGTTTTTAGTTTAAGGTTGCGTTTGCTTTCTATTCCTCTAAAAGGAGCGATGATATTATACCTCTTGTAGTGAAATGAGGACTACTAAAGCTGATATTTTGATTTTGGAACACATTCAATTTTGGAGCTCCGATGTCTCTTTTTTATTTCTTGTCTTAACTGTCTAACTATGCTACATTGTCCTAAATCATAATAATAGTCCCACTTTATGGACAAAAAAATGTTCTATTTGCTTCAGATCATAGAATATTTGCTAGTTGATGTCTTTAGCTGTCATACATATTCTACTGTACTGTAGTGTTATAATGTTCTTACAAGTGGATATTGTGCAGGCTGCAAAAAGTGACCAAGAATCATTGAAGGTGGAGAAGTTACCTTAATTTCTTGTTAAAGAGTATTGGGTCAATTGTTGTTCAACTTTGGTTTTAAGTGAGTGGTTGATGAATTAGAAAACTCAGTTCAGACATTTTGCAGTGCGCATAAATCCAGCTGGTCAAAGCCACCTTGCACAACTAGTTTCTTTGTTAGCATGTCTGATTTGAGTATTTTATCATGCCTTAAGTTAGAATTCCTGCACTTTCTTTCAGACTTATATAAGATATACGGTACGGAAGAATCGAGCTGACATTAAGAAAGCTCTTAATGGCACTTTCTTGAATGTGGAGTGCTCAACATCAAGACATGAGGTATGTATAGTATCAATCACATACAGTACATGAAGTCTTGAATACATGGCTGGCCTCATAAGTTATATTCTACGGCGCTATATGTGTGAGATTTATGAATGCATGTTTCAGCACATGCAGATCTACATGTATACCATTAATTTGTGCATGATGATTTACTTTGCTATGGTTCTAACTTTTAACTTGATCCTGACCCAAATTGTTAATAAGCAAAAAGTGTTCATAAAGTCGGTCGACGTTCATGTTTCATCATCTATCCCTTAGTTGACATTGCATTTTGTTTATTGTTCTTTCCTTTTTTTTCACATTGGGTTACTAGTTAATTTTCTTCTCCTTTCACTTCTCATGTTCAAAGATGGGACCAGACTATGCAGATCAATTAAACAAAAAATCTCGAATAAAGCCCGCCCGCAATTCTAAGAGAGCTTCCAACAGGAAGTTTAAACGTAAGTTTCAATCTTGCAGTTTTTTTCTTTCATTTTTATTGGAAAATACAATAAATTTAAAGACCACATCACGAAGGACTTGAACCGAAGACCTTTGGCCTCGGGAATTGACCTCCTACTGCGCGCTAGGCCAACACCCAGATATATCTCTTGCAGTTCTTCTTGTATCAGCGGGACCTTTGAACATTTTTTTGTATGTTTCAACTGCTTGATGGATTTCTTTGCCCTGTAATCATCGTTTTATTGGTTCAATATTTTACTGTGGGCTTATGGAGTTTTTTATCTTGCCATCTCCTAACTCTTTTTCCCAAACAATTCTAATAACACGTCTGTTATATATAGGGAAGCATCGGAGAGAAGATCCATCCGATGATTATAATGACGACCCTGCAAAAACATATTCTGCTGCATTTCGGAAAGGCTCCAGTTGGAATTTCAGACAGTGGGAGCAGAGATCTCAGTGGACAGAACATTCTAACTGGAGTTACGGTAGATTCAGCGAGCAGGATTCTAAAACTAGGTCACAATCCCAGTCTTTCGCTCTCGGAACATATGCTGATCGAAAGAGCCTCGGTTTGCCAGCAACTGGCCCTTTGAAAATTGAAGATGTGAAGGCTGCGTAAGCACTTCAACTATATCACAGTTATAAAGCATCATGCGACTGTTGGTTCGACTAAACTTGGTATTATAAAATCTAATGGCAACTGCCTTTTTATACAGTTTTCGCTCGTCGGCTTTGAAGTGGCATCCGGATAGGCACCAAGGTTCTTCACCAGTAAGTTATTTAGTTATTCATATATGTTATTTCTGCCAACATGATGTGGCTTTCTTGGTATCCTCGTAGTGTCTGTCTTGGTCGATTTTATGTGGAATCTGGTAATAATATTCTGGGATTGAATGGATTAGTTTTGATTCTTGAATTTACAGGTAGCTGCTGAAGAGAAATTTAAGCGCTGCTTGGATGCATACAAATCACTATGCAAGAATTTGTAGTGAACTATTGATACTACAAATAAAACTAGTTGACCGACTCAAACCAACTATTCCCTCCATAGATTTGATTATAAACACTAATAAAGTGTAAAATAATTCATTTGGTTCGACTTTGTGATAGTTAATAGTTAGTGTTTTGATATTATATAAAAAACATTGCTATGAAGTGTTATCCATGTACATTAGTTACTCGATTAATATTTATGAATATCATTTAAATAACATAAGATCGAAATGCGAGCATATGTTGTTTTTTATTAAGGCGTTACTATTGTTTAGGCCAACAAATTAATTCTTTTGCTTTTGATTGTTCGATAATTTTGGAGTTGTGAATGAATATATCAAATTTGTGTCGAGTGTGTATAGAGAAGTTGATGGAATTGGATTTTGGACAACAGATATTATTATCACTACTTTTAAAAATAATGGAAAATGAAAAAAAAAATGTTTAGATATCTAAAATGTGTACATTAGTATTTAGACAAGAGATGTTATTATATTTCTTCAATTATAGTACACATGAAAAGTTTATTATATTTATATATATATTTAATTCATTAATTAGTACGGCAGCCTAACAATGCAATTGCAAGCTGCAGGCCTAAACCAACAAGTGCTAGTAGAAGTAGTGGAGGAAGAAAAACTGATACTAGAATGCTAATTCTTCAAATATTTATTATCTCAAGTTCAACGAAGGTGATCCAAATTTTCTACTATTAAAAATTAAAAATTGGAAGTATATGTTTCAAACCCTAGGCGCAATCGACCCTTCAACTAACGACTTACCTAAATTGTCAGATCGATTATTTGCTGCAATCGACTTCAATTCCTATTTATTTGGAAACAATTGTAGCAAATTTTGGAGAACCAATCGATTTTAGGGAATTTTGACTGCGAAGAGAAATGGGATTCGTGTGGGCGTTGTTTGAATCCCTATCGATCGCAGCATCAGTGATTGCCTTTGGATTGTTGGCGATCGTCGTTTTCGCCTCATACAGTAGAGCGTGGAGTCACAAGTACGACTCAGACTCTCAGTCTCTTATTTTCTCAAGAAAAAAGGTTCTTCTTGCAATTTAGTATATATATTTTTCAGGTGTCACGTTGAGGCGCCACCAGTTTTCGAGGATCCGAATTCTTTGAAAACGGTACGAATTCAAGATTCAGTTTTGTTGAAGAATTTACTCTGATCTCATGCTTTTATGTTTTTAGTTCTATGTTGAAATGAAATTTTATAGCATCTTTTTTTTTAAAAAAATTTGATAATCGATTGAAGGGATGCGAATTATGAGTCTGGAGCTAGCTTGGTACTTGTTACTGCATGGCTTTTGCCCTTCTATAATTTTTTTTAGACATGAATACAAACGGTTTGAAGCTTGGTGAAAATTTTAAAGTATTATTGAAGTCTTTTTTATCTCTGAAGACTGAGGTACATGCATTCATGTTTTTGTTCGGTTTCTGTTCTAAACTAGGTTTCTTGCCCTCATATCCTTGATCCTGCTGAAAAGTACATATCTTTGATAATTCCAGCATACAACGAGGAGCACAGACTTCCAGGGGCTCTCGATGAAACCATGAAGTAGTCACTACCAACTATTTGCTTTTCGAATCTGCATGCTTTTTTGGTTTCTTAAAAGGATGGGATTTTGAGTTAAATCATATGGTTAAATATTCAAGCTATTGTCTTGTTCTTCTGTTTCTTACTTATTTTTAATAATTGTGGACACTTCTTGTATTACGAGCTAAAGTTTGAGTTAACAATTCATATATAGAAAGTATGCAGTGAGCAGCATAACATTCAAATAAAAAACGAATGATATTAAACCACTTAGCTAAATGATATATAGGCTTAAAGTTAGAATGAAACATCTACTGAGCATCTGAAATATTTTGTCTTCTCTTGCATCTTATTATGAATAGTATAATAAATGGCACGTGTCACATGGTATTGTAATTCCCTTACTGGAATGAAACTATTAACAATGACTATGTTATCTTGAAACTTCTCTCTTATAATTTTATGCAAGTGTTTATCTTCTAGAACTTGTAACTCAAATTGCAGTGGTAGCGAGGCCATTTTCTTGGAATATTAGTGTAAGATCAGTGTATTTTCAAGAAGTTCTCCAATGATCAAATTGATAATTGCAGTTATCTTGAAGAACGTGCAGCAAAGGACAAGTCATTTTCATATGAGGTACTTAACAGACATTTTCTATAGGCATGTTTCTGTTTGTAGTAGTTGCTACATGATATTTATTTATTTATAATGCAAAGGTTTAAGCTATGTCTTGTCATATCATGGTCATGGGAAGGGGCATCTAATTTGTTTCAGATATATATGTATAATAACGTCCATCTAAGAGGTAATGCAAATCAGATTACATAAAATTAGATCCACGTCCTGGTTGAAGAAATAAGTCTTTCTACCAAAATTGAGTGGTTATTAAATTAGATACTGAAGCCTAGAGTTTGGTACTCAATTTTTATTTTATTTTATGCAAATTGTTAATCATTACAATGACTAATGTTTTCACTTCAGAGGATGTATTTATGCAATGTTGTTTAGGTGTTCTTTGCGTTTTACTTTTCAATCTCACTATTATGCCTATATATGAAAGGGTTTTTGTCATGATATGCTGATTAGCAAACTGTATATTTATTTTAAACCAATATTGAAATAGGTGGTCATTGTTGATGATGGTAGTGCTGATGGTACAAAAAGATTAGCATTTGACTTTGTGAAGAGATACACTGTAGAAAATGTCAGGGTAATTCTTCTTGGACAGAACCATGGAAAGGGAGAAGCCATAAGGAAAGTGAGTCATTCTGAGTAATTAGTTTGGCAAATCATTGATGTTATGAATCATAGGTTTTACAAAACACTGAATCTTTTTGCTTGGGAAGCATGGCTAAACAGGGTATGCTCCACTCACGCGGTGAACTACTTTTAATGCTTGATGCTGATGGTGCCACGAAAGTTAGTGACCTTGAGAAACTTGAAAAACAGGTTAGTCAATCTTTTGAATATCCAGAGGTGCTTTATCTGCAAAACCTATGGTTCATTTGATTTCATCTTTAATAACTCGACCTGCATGTAAACAATACTCAAACTTGACCCATCACCCCTATCTGATTGACATGCTACATCAAATTTTACCCCAAAAGCCTACTTTGGTGCTAGTGATCAAGACAGTTTTGTTTCCATGGGAATTGTGGCAGCCTTATCTTCTTCTTATGCAACTTAAGTTTTAGCAATTTCGGGCAAATGAATTTCAAAAAAAGAAAAAAAATAAAAGGATCTTACATAGTCTGTGTAAATTAGCTGACAATTTCCTTGTCAGATTCATGCAGTTGCTGCTAAGGAACAACAATATGGACATTCCTCGTCTAGTGATGTGACTTTAAGCATATCCGATGTCCCTATCGCTGCTTTTGGGTCACGTGCTCATCTTGAGGAGAAGGCTCTAGCATCAGTTTAGTAATACTGCATGGTCACTTTTATGAGCTATGTTGAGTTTGCCTTGTTTTGTATGTATATTGTAATCTGATCAGTGTTTGTGTGTATCTAATTACTCAGAGGAAATGGTACCGGAATTTCTTGATGAAGGGATTCCATTTGGTAGTTCTGTTGGCTGCTGGTCCTGGAATTAGAGACACACAGGTAATGTAGACTTAACAATTCTGTTATCTCAGTATCTGATGTCACTATCAGTTTTCTTTCCTTTTTTCCTTCATGCTACTCATTAGAGACGTGCTCGTGGTGGTCTTTATTTTTTTCCCTTGTGTGCATGGTATATTTTGGTACCTGGTGACGGTCTGAGGGAGAAGGGTGCTTTAGCATGCATTTGAGATATCTTCATCTAATCACGTACCGATGAACATGAAATCTAGATCTGGATCTTCTTTAGTTATTTATTGATTCTTCTAATGTTAATATTTATGAATCTTGTAAATCATGAAAGTAGTGGTCTATTTCATTAGTTTATGTTTTAATTTATATTTCATGTCATTTTTCTTCTCCTTGCTCCTCTTTATGTTTCAGTGTGGTTTTAAGATGTTCACAAGAGCTGCTGCCAGAAAACTGTTCACAAATATCCGCTTAAAAAGGTAAGCGACTCATTGCATTAAGTCATCTTTGATTAGTTTTGCTTTGAAAGGATGAAACTGCTATTTTGGTGCTCACTGAATGCTGTACCATTGTTATGTATATTTAGTTGTAACTTTCAACATAGCACTTTCCAACTCTTCTCATACAAGATTGTTTCTTTTTTTCTTTTACATCCTCACTTTGAGCAAGTAAAATCCACTTCCAACTTAAGTAGAAACAGAACTGTGCAATTTAACATGCTAGCATTGCTCATTGCAGTTCTTAAGATTCAAATGCCAATTCTGTTCCCTATATCTACGGTTTTTTTTCATCTACCATCTTTTAATAAGTATTTTCTTGTTCTTATGTTGCTCTTTCTCGAGTATATTCAATTGGGGTTTCGCTCGTTGTATGAATCTCCAATATCAACATCTTGCAGGTGGTGCTTCGATGTTGAATTAGTATACTTGTGCAAAGTTTTCTGCATCCCCATGATTGAAATCTCCGTAAGCTGGTCTGAAATTCCAGGATCAAAGGTCAACTTGTTTAGCATTCCCAATATGTTGTGGGAGTTAGCACTCATGTCTGTTGGTTACAGAACCGGAATGTGGAAAATCCATTCATGAAGCTTTCCCACGGGCTAGGTTAGGTCGCGGCACAATCCATACCTCAAAATTATTGGCTTGAGACAAAGAAAGTTAAGCAAAACACACACTCATTTTATATTCTGACAAACAATGTGGCAAAGCTTGTGATAGAGCTGTAATATTTTCTAAAGTTGAAAGAGTTTTGCAAGGAATTTACACATCTGCATTAGCTTTGATTACTTTTCTTGATGAATAGAGGTTATCTTTCTGTGTAACAATTTATGACTCAAGAATTGTACTCTTTTCTGTCAACTTGTTTTACACAGTATATTACTTCATATTTACATTATAATCTCTACAATTGGCCAAAAATCTTGTCAGCTATTTCTTCCATTACTTTTCAAACATTATTTGACACTGTCTCCAAAAGGAATAGTTGAACTTACCCTTTAAAAATCAGCCATTGCTAGTACAAATTCTCACGAGCAATTGAATTATGCTTTGGACAAAAACCCCAAGAGTCAAAACTTAGACCAAACTCCAATATCAAATCTAGAAAATGGTCAAACATTATACTGCATCTCCAATTTTTCTATTCTCATTAGGGATTAAACCACACATCAACAGTAAAACAAACAGTTAAGGACAAATAAAATACATTAAATACTGAGAAGCTAATGAATTTGGTCATATAATTGCCAGTTTTCAGTTAATCCATGATCAAATCTTGATTAAAGAAACAATATGGAAGTCATGTTATATTCTCTAATACATATGCAAATCCACTTTATAGAGTGGTTGAATTCTCTAATGGAGTAGTTATATTGCCTACCTCATCTAGACTCTTTTCCAGACATTTCTGTATGTGTGCATATATATAGAGTCAGTCCTTTTCAAAATATTGAACATCACGAGATTTGAGATAGAAAGTTGGAAATTAAAAAAAAATGGGGTCTTTGATGCAAGATTGACAAGCTTCGTTTTTCTTGAGAGAGAAGATCAAGACAGCAAGACTGGTTCTCACTGATGTTACACCTGCGCAACTGTAAGCTCGAAGAAATTGACGTTAAAAACACATGGTTTTTGGTACGATGATGATGATTGATTAATGTTTGTTCTTTTTTTTCTTTCTATTTTTAGAATGTATATGAAGATTGACAGAAGAAGTAACAAATGGAGATTCATTAGCAGCAGATGCTCATACCATGAGACTCATATCACGTGCTGCCTTCCAAGTTGATAATTATGACCGAATTGTTCGCATCTTGCATCACAGGTTCGTTAATTGATATGTCCTCTCTTTCTTTATTTAGTTTCTACAAAAATATCTCTATTCCACTAAATATGTCATGTTTTGACCAAAACGATCTTACAGTTTTGGTCAAAACATGACATATTTAGTTGTACGGATATGGTGCAATTTAATATGAGAATTCAAAATAATTGATTACCAATTGGTTTCAATCATTTGGATTCTAAATTGACAGTTTCGTTTTCCTTTTTTCCCCTTGTTAGGGTCTTCAGGCAATCTTTTCTAAGATTACAACTGAGAAAACCCACAATTAAATATCAAATTCTCGAAAAATAAATGTTAGGTTCACTGAACAAATTCGGCAAGTTTACGTTATATGTCCCCAAGAGATGGGAGCCTCTTATTATTACTAAATATATACTCATTAAATATTATTCTTGAATTTTGAAATTCTCTCTTCTTTTATTTTTTGTGGAGAATTAAGTCATATGTTTTGATATGAACTGATTCAGGTTGTCCAAAGTTGGAAACATGGAACTGGAGGGCTTCCTACAAAGCTCTAATTCTTCTAGAACACCTTCTCACACATGGCCCACAAAGAATAGCAGAGGAGTTCGAAAGCAACTTTTCAATATGTAGACGACAAAGGGTTGTTATATCTCACCTTCTTCCTTTACTTTTTCTAACATCTTTCCACCTCAACGTTGCATAATAATACCACATGCACACAATGAAGTCATCCACATACACACATGACATGCTTTAGAAACATAACAATATTGTTGTTCCTCCTTATATGGGAATGGGAGGAGTTCGATTCTACTCGTGCATTGCCCCCTCTATAATCAAGAATTTGTGATCACGAAACTTGCAAAGAGGTTGAGAATAAGTATTGGTATATAATATATGTGCAGGTTCAACTGGGGATTGAGTGTGAAGAACAAAGCAGAGAGAGTGGTGAATCTTCTAGAAGACCGATCATATTTGAAAGAAGAAAGGACAAGAGCAAGGAAACTAACGGTTGGAATCAAAGGCTTTGGGAGTTACAACCAGACTCCATCTGATGAAAGCTCCGATGACAACGACGTTGATTGCCACTCCATTTTCAGATCAAAATTCCTCTTCTTTGGTGCCTATCAGCAGCATAATGGTGATGCTGCACTCAAGGCTAGCTTATTAGTAACCAACAGAATAGCTGAAAATGATAATACGAAAGGCTGTTCACATGCATATACCACTCATGGATATGCAGTGGAAGAAGATCATCCATTTTGGGACAAGGAACATCAAACCAGAGCCTCACTACTATCTTCTGTATAAACACACACACACACAGTTGAGTTCCTAGGACTGTTTTTGCTATGTAAGAACCATGTGATCAGTATATGAGTGTTTTTTTTCCTCTTTCTTCTTTGAATTGATAGGTACAAGAGATCATATAAAACGGGGAGATGTTATATATTGCAATAGGAACATGTAATTCAATATAAGGGAAGAATGAAGTACATGGAAACTATACCCAGAACTTCTTATCAAATGAAATATGAGAAAATAAGAACACATCAAGCAATAAACTCCTAGCCTCTCAAGTTCATTGATTCCAAATCAGAACCAGCAAATATAGAAAAACAAAGCTATAACTAGAATGCAGCTGCACTTTCCAGCAGCTACGGGAAAAATTACGCATCCATGGATCTCGATGCTTACTAGCGTGTTTAGAAGCACTTCCTGTGCACAATGGACGGGCCAGACTCATCATATTCAGCCTTTGCAATCCACATCTGCGCCAAACCACAAATATATATTTATAGAACATTGCATTTGATTCAAGTTTTTCATGATTATAAAAGAATGGTTGAACTGTGTTAATAATAATAAATAACCTGTTGGAAAGTGCTGAGAGATGCCAAGATGGAGCCTCCAATCCAGACACTGTATTTCCTTTCAGGAGGTGCGACGACCTTGATCTTCATGCTGCTTGGAGCAAGGGCTGTAATTTCTTTGCTCATTCTGTCAGCAATACCAGTGAACATGGTAGTACCACCACTGAGTACAATGTTTCCATAGAGATCCTTCCTAATATCCACGTCGCACTTCATGATGGAGTTGTATGTGGTCTCATGGACTCCAGCAGCTTCCATACCTATCATCGAGGGCTGGAAGAGGACCTCAGGGCACCTGAATCGCTCATTACCGATGGTAATCACCTGTCCGTCAGGCAACTCGTAGCTCTTTTCCACAGCAGAGCTAGTCTTTGCAGTCTCGAGCTCCTGCTCATAGTCAAGAGCAATGTAAGATAGCTTTTCCTTCATGTCTCTCACAATTTCTCGCTCTGCTGAGGTGGTGAAAGAGTAACCACGCTCCGTGAGAATTTTCATCAGGTAATCAGTAAGGTCACGACCAGCCAAGTCAAGACGAAGGATAGCATGTGGGAGGGAGTACCCCTCATAGATGGGGACAGTGTGACTGACACCATCACCAGAATCCAGCACAATACCTTCACAAGAAAGATAATAGACATATGTTATTAACATTTAACTCGATGACACACGCTAATATATTATATATGAGATGCTTACCAGTAGTACGACCACTGGCATACAGTGAAAGGACGGCCTGAATGGCAACATACATAGCAGGAGCATTGAATGTCTCAAACATAATCTGAGTCATCTTCTCCCTGTTAGCCTTAGGATTGAGTGGAGCCTCAGTGAGGAGGATAGGGTGCTCCTCTGGGGCAACACGTAGCTCGTTGTAGAACGTGTGATGCCAGATCTTCTCCATATCATCCCAGTTGTTGACGATACCATGCTCAATGGGATACTTCAGAGTTAAAATACCTCTCTTTGACTGAGCTTCGTCACCAACATAAGCATCCTTCTGTCCCATGCCCACCATCACACCGGTGTGACGGGGACGACCAACAATGCTAGGAAACACAGCTCGTGGGGCATCATCTCCGGCAAATCCAGCCTACGCCACAAATAAATTATTAACAATCCAGATCAAATTAGGGAAGAAAGCATATAGAAAATAACAAATCTAATAATATGAAACTGTAATTATACCTTAACCATTCCAGTTCCATTGTCGCAGACGAGTGGCTGAATGTCCTCTGCTTCGGCCATCTTAGACTAGTTCTTGCACTAAAAAGACAGAGCTTCAAGCTCACTATTAGCATGCACTTTTTAGATCGTCAAAACATCAAGAAACTAAGAGGAGATTCGTAACTCCACATCGATCGTCCAATACAAATCCACGTGGATAAACTCCAGAAATTGACAAATGGTAAATTCAACGTCCATAGATCACGTAATCATAAAAATATCCTTAAATCATATTATGATTTCAATGCATTTAAACAAATAATAAATATTCACAAAAATCATCGCTGCAAATCAAAATTCTCTAAACACGAGACACACGCACACTCATCTACATGATCATGCATTGCGTCAATCGAAATCCATAACCGATAATTTCCCAAAACCAAGGAACTCGATCATCACGAAATATAAATCCATTAATCATTTGAGCTCAGCATTCAGTACAAAGCAACCAAAAGAGACGGCACAAGCTTCACCAAAATTGGCGGGAACATAAAAAAATGATTAGGACGATAGAATGGAATGAAATCGAATGTACCTTCTGGAGAGGGATAGATAGGTGAGTGGCAGATCGATCAGTGGTTCAGTGTTGGAAGAAGGAAGGAGAGGGGGTTGGTTATATGAAGGAAATGGAGAAATATGGAGCGTTGGATGAAAAGAGTCTGGATGTACGGCGGAGGGTGACACGTTGTGGGCCACCCAGTTTTTGATATTGTGCTGCTGCTCGCCTCGCCTCATCATCCCCTTTCTTTTCGCTTTTACTGTACTATTTTTTCTCCTTTCCTATTCCTATTCCTATTTTGTATGATCAATAAAATAAAACATCACATCACATGTACTACTTACTAATTAAATCCAACCTATTTTTGTATGATGAATAAATCCAACCTCAAGTAAATACTGTAATTGAATAAAGTAGTAGTATATAAGAATGGAACAAATGTTTTAATGCACTTTTTTGTTGCACATGCAGCTTTAATTATGATAATAATACTAATCCACCTTTCTGCCATTAATTTTTCCACCCAAAATCTTTTAAATGTGACATATTAGTCAAAATCATAATATCATTTGTGTACGTGCATCATCCAATTTAATATACATTTTCACTTTATTTAATATCCGAATCTTCCTGATCTCAGATCTGATCATAGAATTTTATAACTTAAATTTCGTCTGAATTGTTAATATTTGTAAAATTAAAAATGGAATATATAATAGTCCTACATTTGAATGAATGCGAATGGTGAATTCTAACAACAAAATGTACCATAATAATCAAACTCAAAGAGAGCAAAAGAAGTTGATAACACCATAAATAAGAGATCTTGTTATTGTTTTTTCTTTGTGATTTTGGAAAAAAGGGACATAAGCTAGAAGAAATGGAAAACAACAGTTTCCTAACCACTGCATCAGAAGAAATAAAGAAGACTTAAAATCGATCCACAGATAAAAACTCGTGAGTTCGTGGCAAGAATCGATTAGTTCCGACAGGGCAGGCGGGCAGCAGTGTAGGTCGTTTCACTAGAGGAACGGGGGCTTCTACAGGAAGGGGGGTAGTATCACCCATCTCCGGGGATATTTAGGTCGGCCGTCTTTCCCGTCGAACAGCTGCAAGAAACGGCACCATACTTACAAATCAGAAACATAAAGAAAATATCAAAATTTAACTCGATATTGGCTATGGCTGATCAGTGGTGAAACTAGAGGAGCAAAAGTGAAGAAACGTCACCTTCTTTAGACGGCGGTGCTTGGCAAGAGCCCAGTTTGTCATTATGGCAGCAGCTACTACCATGAAAACACAACCTGCTACAGTTTGCGTTGCGATATTGAAGCCTAACCACTGATATATCTCAGTCGTATAGTTTGCACAAGTCACAACATTGAATAGGAATCCGCGTGGGATTTGGTAGCCACTGCCATCAGTTTTCCGAAGATTTCTCAACAGAATGTGGCAATAGAAGTTGGATATTTGGCATAGCACCCCAAAAGCAAAGCCGATTTTCATTTGGAGCTCGCTCACGGGAGTGTAGAGCGGGTGATTGACGTAATACGCAATCCAAGCACCAAAAGTCCAGTAATAAGCACAGTTGCGGAAGACGTTCGAGAGTGGTGATGTTGCATGGCTGAAACGGTGCACGAAGAAGGTCTCCATTATACGTTTGAAGTAGTGGAAGCACCAGTAATACATGGCATATGTCTGAACCGGGTGAATGACGCGCTCTTCTTTGTAGCCGAAAAACTTGTATATATTAAAGTAATAAAAGACTGGGTAGAGAATCAGAGGACCCAAATACTCCCAGAAGAAAAGAGTGCTATAGTTGACTTGAGTGCCTAGATCCTTGAAAACTACAGTTAACTCATTCCCCTCGGTATATTCCTTTAGGCTCTTCTTATAGTGAAGGACAGTAGGCCTCTCTTTCGACCCAGACGGGACGGGGAGGGTCAACCGCTGTCTGGCCGGGTAGTATTTTTTGGCTGCAGGGGGAATATAAGGATAATGTGATCATCATATCATAGCAATAACTGAAAATTAAGGAAACAAGTGCACTAGATACTAACCGTGATTATAAAAATGTTAATTAACATCCAATAGATACCCCAGGTGACCAAGGAAGGCGAACTTGTAAACTAACAACTAATTTAAGAAGTGGTATGCTAAAATGTTTGGCCCTCTTGACTTAATTTGGAGGAAGATAAACATGAAAGCGGGTAGGCGGTTATGGAATGACAGAGACAGCATGCAACATTTCACATGTGCGGAAATATTAGCTACACTATTCTGTAGTCAACTGATGAAACAGCCTAACACTCAACTAAGAACTTTTGTTTTTACTTTTTATCAAGTCATTTACTGGTTGAAACGTCAGCCATCTATTTTCTCAACCTAACTAGGTCTGCATCACTTCGAGAAGTGATATATAGTTCATTGTCCAAAAAGGAAATACTTATTTTAAAATGACAGCAACGTAGATAAGAACAATTTAATTTACTTCTCTGAATTCCTATAGGTGTCGCTAAGGGCATGTTGGTAGTGCGTATGGTTCTTGTGCGTGAAATCAAGGAATCCAGGAAATTACCATATGAAAATTCAGTAAAACAAATTCCAGAAAAAACCAGTTTTACAATTAACTCTCAGTAAGTTAGAAAGCTCAGAACAAAAGATCACAAGTTAAAGGTAAAACCTTTTAAAGTAATCATGTGACAATCCAAGAACTGAGCAAATTGACTTATAACATAAGAAACTTTACATAAACAGATCCAAACTTTTATGGCGGAAAAAAGTACTATCGGACAAATTTCTGACTGAAAGAGTTATTCAGGAAAAAATCTTCGAAACTAACTATGAGTTTGTCAAAGTAAATGACGATTTTACGGATAACAAACATACACTTTTCATCATCGTAAAGAAACTCTAAGAGGTTATTTAACTCATACTATAGTAGTACTTTAAGCATCAAAAGATACTCTAAAGATCATGTGCATTTTCTTCACTCAAGGTTAACAATGTTTGTCTCCTAATCTCAGTGACATCATTGATCTTAATGCAATAGCTCTAAAAGCTTTCTTCATAAATGAGAAGCAGTAATCCGAAGACAGAAAGATTCAATTGATAAAACGAAACGAAACAAAACAAGAGCATTAGCCAAACTAACTTACTGCGCTTGTGAATGGCCTCCTGCAGATCAGTTACAGTAGCCTGCACCAAACACACCAATTCAGATTCCAAAGCAAACCCTCCTAAACTAACAAGATAACTCATAACACTCATAAATCACAAATTCACACCCAAATCTACTACAAAACGTAAATAGAAAACAAAGCTATCAACACTTCACTCACATGAACTCACCAATCACACTATCCACTATGTCATTATACAAAATCACATAGACCCAACTACACGGACGAAAATCCAATGTGGGTACATTAATTCACTAGGTGCAAGTGTAACACCCAAAACAAACTAATTACTGAAAAATAAAGCAGCCCACAAAATTCCAAGTTGAGCACTTGAAATCCAGGCCTAAAAGAGAAGAACCCATGTGAGGAAAACGCAAGAAACGTACAGAATCATTGAGGTCAATGCCTCCCTTGACGAGCTCGCGGCCGCTGCGAGTGACAATGGAAATCTTCATCTCTTTTGGCAGCAACCCAAGATCTACCTGAAAATAAGAATAGGGGTCGAATTTATTGTGTGCAATTAGGAAAAAATAATTAATAAGAGTGAGGAATGGCAATTAATAAGGTTGGATTGTAGTTGGGGTAGATGAGCAACCTGTCTGTTTACACACTGATAAACCACCACTGCTGCCTCACAAACAATTTAACTGCTTCTCTCCTGCCTCTCCCTCTCATTCAATTATTATGCATCCCACCTCTAATATATACTACTACTAATTGTGTAATAATAGTACTTTTTTTAAGATACCTGCATACTAATATATTGAATAGAAATTAAGATGTAGCTATGGAGAGAGGAGATCTGTTTTGGTATTGTATTAAATTTATCATCTCAATTAATATTTATTGTAAAAATATTTTTTTTAATATAATGAATTATAATTATTTTTTATTTTAAAAATTATAGTTTAAAATTAATGTATGGGGTGATATTAAATATTATGGTCTTCCTTGGTATTATTTCCCTCGCATCTAATCTAATTTGTTAAATTCTGAGTTAATGTTGTCATGTACGAATTGCGAAGAAAGTTAAATGTACTGATTAATTAATTCCATAAATGTGGAGACATTCCTGAACTGGAAATCTTTGACATGGGCCGGGCCAATATCTTCAAGCTCAGTAGGTTTTGGGCTTCATCAAAATTTACTTTGAAATTAGGCCCAGTATTTTCAAACTCAAGTATATATACTTCCTTAATTTTTTAATAAGTGGTCTATTTCATTTTTTTTTACACGTACTCTATAGCATTTCAAATTCAAAGATATTGTATTCGAATATATTTTATATTATAATCTTTAAAATTTGATGTATTGCCCATTAAAAAGGGGAAATAAATTCAATTGTTAAAAGCATGGGTCAATATAAATATTAACATGAAAAAGGAAAGAAAGAAGAGTATATTCAATTAGTACAACGGAGCTTAATAGCACAGTAATTACAAGAACATAAACATAAGCCAATACAACAAGAACGAAGCCAACTGATCCAACAAATAACAACCAAATTAAACTAAAGATGGAACAATCAAAACATTAAAATAGGCACAAATTTAATTTAATTACTATTATATATAAAATTGTATTTTCTAGATCTTGTTGGGTTACTCATTTAGGGTTTTTTAGGTAGAGCAAAGGACGAAAAAACCGAGGAGACGGCGGTGAAGAGGAAGGCGAGTAAGCAGAGGCTGGCGGCGGCGTTGGTGATGCTCATAAAATGGCTGATGCCCAACGCCTCCGCTATGTCTTTCATATCCACCGCCATTCCGATGCTGGCGGCGCCGCCCGTCCCAATAATGTACGACGCCACCTGCATGCATGCGCTTTCAACCCAATTAGATACACATGTACAGCTTGCAATTAGTGGTATAATTATTAATAGTGAAGAGAGGGCCGTACCTTATCGCCGTAGAAATCAATATAAACAAGGCCATCGCCTCCAAATCGATTTCCAGTACTTATTTGGTATACTGTGAACACTGTTTGCATTGCTGAGTACACTAACCCAATCACTACTGCAGCACATAGGTATCTGCACATTTTTTAATATATTAATGGCAACAATTTAATTCAGTTTTTAAATATTTTCAATTATGTACATATATATATAGTTACCGATAAGCAATGAAATCTTTGAATCTGACTTGGACGTCGACGTAGGTGGTGGAAGCGGTGCCAGTGGCGGTGGCGAGGAGGATGAGAGATATCAAGAGGCAAATGAAGGTTAAAATCCTAACGATGAGTGATACGAAGGGAGACACGACGGTCGACGGCGGCGGTGCCATTCTTCAATACAATTATACAAGATAATTAATCACTTGTATTCTCTCCTAATTGCTTAATGTCAACTCAGAACTTAATTAATCAATGCTGTGCGGAGTAGAAGGTTTAAGTTAGGGTTATATATATATACAGTTGATGATGACTTATGATCACGGCCAGCTATCAATTAATCGTGAGAAGATTAATATATTTTGCACATTAATTACAACTTGCAATGTGCTACTTGATGTCATTCTTTATTCTATATATGTATATATATATACTAGTTTCTGTGCTAGCTAGCTTTGTTCATGATGGTGCATGCATGTCTCCCAAGAAATTAACCACCCCCTAAGTAACAATTGTAATTTGATTGGTATTTGAATTCTAAGCTTGATCTTGATCAGTATCCCACAGTCGCACACTTAGTTTCGAAGATAGATAGGGTGTTTCAATTTGCTCACTTATGGAGTACTAGTATTATTTATGTGATCTTTTACATAATTGTATTTTCTCGATTAAATATACAAATAATGATAGATTTATTAAATACCACTGAATAAAATTTTATGATATATTTTTCTAGCTTATTGAACTTCGATCTTGAATTATTTCTCATTAATTATAACTACTGGCGCATGGTTGACCTCAGCCTTGTGGACTTAGAAAGTTAATGGGAAATATGTATTTCATACACCACATGACTTGTCGTGGTTTCTTAAATATTAATTGTATGGAAATTGACAAGTTGAATTTATTTATAATTGGGTATCATTTTTTTTTACATAGGTATATAGTTTCTTATATATGTATAGATAATTATATATGATAGCTAGCACATAACTTATCAAAGAATTTATTGTGTTTGACTTGGTAACAAGAATTAGGAGAAGACGACTGGATATATATATATATATATATATATTAATAATTTTATGATATACTTATCTCGATCTTAATAAATCAATCTATATGGAAGTCTATCTTCACTAATTTCCAACACGACACGGCGTTTAAAAAAGCATAAAGTACTCTTCATAATAGCATCTATAGAAATATCTCTTAAATCAATTGTGATAAACTAAAATAAGCAGTAGAGTACAATTTTATTTAAATTAAATGTTTCAGTGAACACCTATTATATCAAATGTCTGAATTTATCCTTGTCCTAGATGGTGAATTATTTATTAAATTGATTTGTGACATGACACATATTACGATGTTGGAAGGAGTCGTACAAAGATTTAACACATGGAGCGCTTATTTAGTTGTATTTGACCCTAAATTGATGGGAGAATTTGTGCTTTACAATCTGTAGTCAGCTGTCATATGTATATATATGATCAAATCTTCCCTTTACATATTTAAAATGTATAAATATATATATACACGTAAATATAATATAAATAAAAATATTTTGCCTTTTAGTACAAAGATTGTGGATATTTTATTTAGCGGATCATGCCTTATTTGTTAAACTAGGTATTGTATGCGTGCCTATGCACGGGTTTATAATCTATTTATAAATAATTTATAATATAGATACTTAAAGAAATCAAAAATATTGTAATCCAATTTTATTTGGTGGTTTTAAAACCGTAATCGATAGTACTCTTCTCAATTGTCACCATGCTAGGGACAATTCGGTTACAGTTTCAAAATTTGAGAACAAAATCAACGATTTGATACAATAACTTCGATTTATTTTACCTCATTCAATTTCTTATTTTATAAAGAGTCGTTTTTTTATTAATTTATAACAACACATTAAAATTAAAAAATAAGATAATATTACATAACTATTTAAACATATGTGTATATTGATAAAATTCATAATAAATATATTTGAACTCATTATTATTTGTCGTTATATTTTGTTGTGAAATTCTAATTTTTTTATATAATAATAAATATTTGACATAATTTTATGTAACAGCGAATTAATAGAGCTGGTAAATTAATAGAGCTCCTAAATGGAATGACCATCTGTTTTCCATTCTATGTTTCACTATTAAATTTAGTATTTAATTAATATTTATAATAATACATTAAAATTAATATTTTTTAAAAAACTATACTCCTTTCGTCCCACTTATTTAAAATCATTTACTTTTCACATTGATATTAATATTTAGTTGTAATATTTTTTGAAGAACATGGTTTGTGCTTTATAATTTGCTAAATAAAAAAATGTGTCTAAATAAGTGAGACAGCTCAAAAAGGAAAATGTGTTTAAATAAGTGAGACAAAATCAATATATGTTAGTGTTGAATTTATCAACAATACAAATTGATTATAATTATTAGTATTAAATATTAAAAACAATTATATACATTGATCAAATATGACAAGTTTTTAGTACTAAATAAAAGATTAAACTTAGATGTAAGAAAATAAAATTAGGAAAACATATTAGATAACATTGAAATTTTATAATAAAAATAGATTGAGACACTATGTCTAATTTATCTTCATGCATAATATTAAAACATATTATAAAGAGTATTCAACTTTATAATTAGGAACATTATAATTTAGTAAAATATATTATATGTATAAAAATATGTATACATATAATTATTTTCAATTTACTAATGTGTTATAATTTTTTATATTAAATTTATTGCAATATTTTTACGAAGAAAATAAATAATTTTAGGAGAAATGTGTTATAGGAGAAAGAAAATGATCTATAAAGTTTTAAAAATTAATAAGCTAAACGCTAAATATAAACCAGATTCAGTTGTACATGTATATTATGATTTGTTCAATGCTCAAGTTATCTTGTTGCTCTATTAGTTCACAGTATAACTTTTCTTATGAAAGGTATAGAGATTGAATCCTGTTAATGTTTATTTTGAAATTTAATAGTTGTAGTATTATATTGGAATGCTTACTGTTTAATATACATAGATATAGATATAGATGTTAAAGGGCTCAGGAACCAGGTTACTCGGCTTTTAGTTTTCATTGGAATTGAATAATTTGAACATTTTTTATTTTCTGTTTTTTAACATATTTTTATATTATCTTTTAAAAGTTCAATGAACTGGGCTTGTTCGAGTAATAAACAAAAGGCCGTCTTTAATTGGCCCATCTCATTAAAAAAGTTCTTTTAAATCATATATTCTTCTTGGACTTTTTTATACTCCCTATTACATTCCCTTTTATTAATTGTGAGGCCTTTTTCATTATCCAATATATAATTACTCTAATCATAGAATAATTCATATAAGAGAGATATTATGATTTAGGTATCGTAAGCATAAGTATGTAAATATCTCTCTAGTTACAACGTGGTTTATAATTTATGTGCACCTGAACTTGATAATATAGTAGGCTCATAATGTAAATTTAATTACACCTTTAATAATAATGCATAAATAACAAAATACAAAGTGCTACTTTAATTTGTAGTATCAAATTACATTGCTCAGTTGGGAAACAATACTACAAGTTTTCGTGATCTACAATATATATAATAGAAGTGGAAACGAGATTAATTGAGTTCACAATTGTATGTATTGGAAAATATATATATGGATGACGTCATCGATGAGTAAGAGATCAGTTGCGGATTTGTTTGATGGATTCTGCTGTTTTGAAAAATATGGCTTCTATCATCGCAAGGGTAAATCCACTGTAAGCATATATATAAGCAAGTTTAATACGAATTAATTAATTAATTAATTAAGAGAGATAGAGAGGGAGGCGTTTATATATGTGTGTATATATATATACCTTATCTTTTTGGAGGAATGCCACATGACGAGCACACATAATATCATGAATTCCGTTTGAAAGATTATCCAGCAAACTACAATTCCAATTATCCCCGCAACCAACACGTGTCTGCACCATTACATAATCTCAAATATCGAAATATTAATAAACAAGTATATATGAAATGCTGCAGATGTATGTTGGTAGTATACAGTTACCCAGAAGCATAATATTGGGGGGAGATAATCTTGCCTCCATCATTTACTGGAAGAGGTTTGGTTGCAACAGTAACAATAGCGTTAACTACGTAAAGGAAACAAAACGCACGCCCGATCTGTGCTACTATGTTCACCGCCATTGATGGCGCAGCTGCCTTCATCTCCTCCAACTCGCCCATATATATGTGTGTGTGTGTGTGATGAGATGAAAATTACTACTAGTTATATATAGCTCGAGCCTCTACATGTAGATGTAGGTGTATTCGTTATTCAAATATCTGGACTGGAACTATTAATAGAATAGCAAGAAACTGAGGAGGGAGGGGGTCAAGAATCAAGATAGTTAACCGGCCGGTTCAAACCGACATAGCTACACATGTCAATTTCTTATAGGTGAACTTACGTGTTTCAAGCTTGACCTAGGGGAATTGAAAGTCAATTATTGTTGTGGTAGGAAATTGGGGCCATGCACTAGATTTCCACTCAAGCATTAGAGATATTTTGTGCATTCTGGCATCCATACCCTCATATTTTTTATAAATGAAAATTTCTCAAAATAAATTAAAACTCTTTCATATATCACACGTGACATGAGTTTTGGGGTATGACATGATATGAGATGAGGGTTCGTACTTTATATGGCACCAAAACATTCTTTAGTGGATTACATGTCTTTTGGTGGGTTACCCCATGCATGCCATATATATAGTTCATCATTAAGGGGTAGAATCGTCATGAATTTTAAAACCCGGATACGAATGAGTAGGGGTGAAAACGGATCGGATACGGGCGGATAATGCTTGTCTCGTATTCTAACCCATATTTTTTTCTCGGATTCGGATTTGGATACGGAAAAGTCGGATTCGGATACGAATTCGGATTATTTGGGATACGGATACGGGACGGATATAGTACGGATCCGGATCGGATTCGAATAAATATAATCGGATAATATATTTCATACAAAAATTGTTGGCACAATATTTTAAATAGAAGAACTAATATTTTATAGAAGAACTAATACAATATTTCATACATATTTTAACCACACATATTAAATGTAACAAAAAGATTTAAATTGTCTAATTCATTTATCTACACATATTAATATTATGTGTGACAATATGCTCACACATTATTATGGTGAGAGTAAAGGTTCATATTCTTGTAATGATATATATAATTCCACATATTCATAATTAAATTTTAAAATAACATTTAGCAACTAAATTAAAATCAGATTGTTACACACACACACATATATAATATAAATAATAAATATTTTAAAAATTTGGATATCCGAATTTGTTATGCGGATAATATCCGACAAAATACGGAAAATTTTGGATACGGGCGGATATGTAATCCGAATCAGATCCCAAATACGAATTTAAAATTTCGGATTTGAATCCGAATTTGACCGGATACTAATTTTTCATTCCAAATTAGATCTCGATCGGATACGGTTTCGGATCAGGCGGATAATATCCGCCCAGATTTCATCCCTACGAATGAAACGAGTGTTGCGCATTAGTAATTTACTACTCCGTATCTTACATTTAGTATTTAAATTAATTTTTTTTAAAATAAAAAATTTGTTATGATATAATGAACAAAACTAACAATTATTTAAGAAATTAAAAATCTTAAAAATATATAATTTTATATTTTCTTAATCTACATTTTCATTATATATAGTATAGTATTATGAAAAAAGGAGGGAAAAAAAATCCTTTAATGATGAGGTAAAGTGAGAGAAAATGAATTCTTTTTCTAGAAAAGGAGGGATGTATATATCTGGGAATTCAATGAATCGAAGTGAAACAAGGTCGAGGTCTTCCAACTCTTCTGTATAACACTCCTTTTTTCTGTTCTCCATATATAGATGTTAGAATTAGAGGACGGAACTGAACTGAACTGTCATCTCGAGTCCCAACTCCCAAGATTCTCAACAATTAAAACTCATATTCTTAGCTCAAATTACGCTTCCAAAACTTGCATACTCTTGGCCGAAAACCGCCGACAATTAACAATGGAGGATCAAGAAATTTGGGATTCCGATTCAGAATCATTCAACTTGGAAAATGCTTCATATTCATCGTCTCTGATGTTGGAGTTGATTAACGATCGAGGACTTGATTTTGCTCTGATGTGTTCTTTACTAAATCCAGTTCAAGATTTGATTTTTTTCTTCACAGCCGATCTTTGTTGGAAATGTGTTGGTTGCATATGTAGGCCATTTTTTATGGGTTACTAAATAAAAATAATAAAAGTGACACTCAGTTTTTCTAACTCCCTATAATTAGTAAAGCAAAAACATCTGTAGGATAGTTGGAACGTGATTGATGGGGTTTAGATATCATAATAAAGCTTAATTAAGCCTTCAAATTTGGTTGTGTGAATATCAGTTCTTGTGGGAGAATCAGTTTATGCTTCTTAGGTCTGATGTGGATTCTCTAATTGTAGTTGACAGTTAATGCTGAGGCAGTTATTAATTGATTTGTTTATTTACGTTAAATCATGTATATATCTGCACAGGCAAATTTTACGGGTTCCATGGTTCCAGAAGCTCCCAGTTTCAATCTATAGATAATTGTGCTTCTTCTTTATAATCTTTTTAGACTTTGGGTTGCTATATTATGATTATTCTATGTGTAAAGGCAATATAGACAGCGGAGATACATTTGATCACAGCTACTTGATTCTTTGCTTCATGCTTCATTTCATATTCATACCCCTCCTCTCTCTATCTGTAAAATTCAAGACATATTATTATCAAATATAATGTTGTATATATGTTTATTACATATTGACCAATAAATTGTATATATAGGTCAACATTTGTTAGACATGGAATTCAATAATTCAAGCCTGTGTTAGTAGTGTTTTTACAAGAGACAATGGCGTTTTTTAATACTTCATGCTCCATCTAAAAAGCTTTTTAAATAATTTTATTATAATGAATTAAACACTAAACCATTTCTAAAATTAAAACGGGCACAAAAATAATAGGTAAATTAAAAATTATGGGATATTTCGAACTTATTAATAGTACAGACAGAGTCTACAGACTTGATAGAGTGTAGTATAGATGGGTAAATCGAACTTATAAAAACCAAACATTAAAGTTAAAAAGTAATGATGGGACATCACTTGATAATTTAAAATGAAAATAATTGTAGTACAAGAAAGGTGAGGAAGACCAAATGATTATCGAGGTTGGCCACTTTACTTTCGGTTAGCAAATCACACACACTCACGGGAAAATTAATTATGCATTTTCTTCTTTTCGAAAAGGCTAAACACATCCTACTTTTTCTTATTTACAATCACTGCTAAGTTTGACATCAAATTACATAAAATTAACGAGAGCGTAACTGTATTAGGATTTAAAGTTGCACGAGGTAAGTTTCTTTTATTTTTCTAATAATTATAATAATTTATCATATTTGTTTGTCGTCTATTATGATGCACATTAAAAATATGTACACAGAAAAGAGAGTTTGTGCAACGGGAAGATGTTTTGAAGACAAAACAAGAAATTAAATACGATGAACTTTATATCATAAATCTAAAAAGAAGCCTTGCTATATCATATATTATATTAAATACATTCATATCTAAACATTAAAAATAAAATATTGCAAAGAAGTAAAGAAGATAAATTATCACTTAATTTCTATTCATAACCAAAACAGTCAGTCAAGAAATCAAAAGAGGGGAAAGAAAAAAATTGATGTAAGAAATACTGAATTGTACAATACAAGTGCAAATATTGCTGAGAATGCAGATGAAAAACTACCTCTGTGATGAAAAACACTCTTGGTTTCCTTCTAAACCACTGCTACAGTAATTCTCGCTCTTGATACTGCAAATCCCATAACTCCCTTCACGTTTATCATCAACAACCAGTGTAATAAACTGCCCATTTTCTCTCTCTTTATTACAATCTTCACCGCCATTTCCTTCCTTCTCTCTCATCACCATTATTCTCCTCTGCGCCATCTTCTCCTCTGCATCTCTCAAGAACTTAAACATAGGTGGCGGCGAAGCCCTCTGCCGGTTGAACTCTGCATCTCTCTCCCACTCCATAAATGGGCTCGAATTCTGCCCATAGTGTTCGTAGAACGACGGCGTTAAAGGCGGAGTGAAGTATGGTGGTGAAGCAGTAGGTGTCAAGAATGGAGTCTCCAAAATTTGGAGAAGATCACTCAAATTGCTTCTGCTCGTGGACTGCTTTCTGTTGTTGAAAATCCCATCTTCAGACTCCAAATCCTCTATTGTTTCCTCTGTGATTGTGAAGAGGAACCTTGGGAAATTGCCCATGTTCTCCTCTGCAAATGGCTTCTTGAGCCACAGATCTTTGTTGTTTGAGTTTGAGGATTGTGGTTCGTGCACAAGAGTGGGAGAGTTGCAGAGTTCTTGAGCTGTGGATCTCAGATAGGAAGAGGGCCTTCTGCAGAAGTGGAGAATGTAGGAAAAATTTGATCTTTTTTGTGGGATTTGGATTTGGATTTGGACCCCACTTTCTTCATCAATTTCTGTAACGAATCTCTTCTTCTTCTTCCACCATAGTAGATAGTAGAGCTCTGCAACTAGAGCTAGTAGAAGGCACCCAAAAACAACGCATAATCCGAGGCCTAATCTGCTAATGGATTTCATTTTTCTTGAATCTTGTGTTAGGAAGATGATGAGGCTATGAGGGATTGAATGATTTGTTCATTCAAAACTCATGTGGTTCTTTACTAGTAAAGGAAATGGATTTTCAGAGTATGTTTTTGAGGGACACAAAAGGGAAGAAGAAAAGAGTGTTTGCATTTAGAGATAATAGTATCATGTAAGATGATGAAAAAGGAGGTCAAGATTCAATTAATAATTGATAGCTACACCTTTATTTGTTAGGATGTAAGATATTACATTGTTAGGTTGATTTCGACGGACCAAGACACAACCTATATATGGCTCATAATCCCTATACCATTATTAATTTCGTTTCTTTATTTTAATTGTAAATTTTAGTGCAACATATCAAATTATTATATTATAATCTTATTTGATATATATTCTCAATAATTGGAGCTGAAAAGTTTCTCCACCCTAATCCTATTTTCTAACTAAAAACATGAAAATCAAATATCAAAAGGGAGTTGCTGCATCTTTGTTCTACACTGTGGAAATGGAGCGAAAAGTTGGCATTGTTCGAGAGATGCTCTCACATGCTACGCTATATATGCTCAGATAGTACAAACCAAACAACAAATCTTTCTTTCTACTCATTTTGTTTGCTTTTATCATTTCTATTTCGACTTTTACTGCACATCTATTTACCAGGCCGGTAACAATAATACCATGTGATTTTTGTCATGATTTTATTTTTTAAAGTCTCTACTACAAAAATTTTAACTTGGTCCAAGTAAAAAGAATTATCGATCGAGTCTTTCATTCAAATTTTGTAAAGACAGTTAGGAGTGAATGCATCTTCTTATGTCCACCAATCACCGATTTCTAGTCAATAAAGATCACTGAATACGCATTAGTTTTTACACAGAGCAAAATTTGTTTTCAGCTTAAATGGCGGCCTTCGTGTTCAATTAAAGTCGCTAGTTTAGGATACACATCTAATACCCCCATTAAAAACAACACTAGTTTGGGACAGACATCTAATACCCTCATTAAACACCCCATCCCATATGTTACAACACTTGCTCTCTCTCACCCAAAACAATGGGCATCTAATTCTTTTACTTGCTAGTAATCGATTTCATATTTATTTTCATAATTGAAACACTTGGCCAGATTTGTCATACGTCATAACGTACATCTTGCTGAGGGTAAATAATCAGTTAACAACATACATGTAACATGTTCCAGTCTTTCAAATTGCCCTGCAGTTGTAAATTGGATTTTTATTGTTCTCTTTTCCTTTATCTGACCGATTTCATATATATTATAACGCGGAGTAATCGTTCTGCTCTAGAGACTACTCTCACTTTTAAAAACTTAATAGCCTAGAATTTAATATACGAACATAACTAATGACTATATGAAATGAGGCATAATATCTGATCTCTCTTATTCTTCACCGCGTCAGTATTTAGCGCTTTCTTTCACTTCTCTTTTTTAGTTCCTATAAAACATATTTAAATTTAAGAGCCTCAAAATTAAACACAAAAAATAAACAAAATTGAAAGAAAGAAAGAAAATAGTAAAGGGGTAATATGAAAAAAGGACTATATTATTTTATTACGGGCATACAAAAGACTGCACACTAGAGAATCAGCACATAAAGAAAAGATACTACATATAGAAGTTTACCAAAAACAACATAAACGTAACTGACACTTTCCGGCGAGACTTGCACAACATCATTTTGCATACTTAATCCACCTCCTCAATCTTGGGGCCCGCACCACCAGAAGCGCCGCCACTACCACGGCCGCCAGCAGCGGGTCCATCCTCATCCATACCAGCAGCACCTTGATACATCTTAGCAACGATGGGGTTGCAAATCCCTTCAAGCTCCTTCATTTTATCTTCAAACTCTTCAACCTCAGCCAACTGGTTCCCATCCAACCACTGTATCGCACCATCAATGGCGTCCTCTATCTTCTTCTTATCCTCCGCCGCCAACTTCGAAGCGATTTTCTCATCCTTGATCGTGTTCCTCATGTTGTAGGCATAATTCTCCAGCGCATTCTTGGCCTCCACCTTCTTCTTATGCTCCTCATCCTCCGCCTTATACTTCTCCGCCTCCTGCACCATCTTCTCTATCTCCTCCTTCGACAACCTCCCCTTGTCGTTCGTGATCGTTATCTTGTTCTTCTGCCCCGTCGTCTTGTCCTCCGCTGACACGTTCAGAATGCCGTTAGCATCGATGTCAAAGCAGACGGTGATCTGAGGAACTCCTCTTGGCGCTGGTGGGATGCCGGTGAGCTCGAATTTCCCCAGGAGGTTGTTATCTCTTGTTCTTGTTCGTTCTCCCTCGTATACTTGGATCAACACACCAGGTTGGTTATCTGAATATGTCGAGAAAACTTGCTCCTTCTTAGTAGGAATGGTGGTGTTCCTCGGAATGAGTACTGTCATGACTCCACCAGCAGTTTCCAAGCCTAGAGATAAAGGCGTTACATCGAGAAGGAGAAGATCTTGCACCTTCTGATTCCCTTCACCGCTCAAGATTGCCGCCTGCACCGAAGCTCCATAAGCCACGGCCTCGTCGGGGTTGATGCTCTTGCACAGCTCCTTCCCATTGAAGAAATCCTGCAGTAGCTGCTGCACCTTAGGAATCCTTGTCGAGCCACCAACAAGCACGACGTCGTGGACGCTGCTCTTATCCATTTTCGCGTCCCTCAAGCACTTCTCCACCGGCTCCATACACTTCCTGAACAAGTCCATGTTCAGCTCCTCGAATCTAGCACGAGTGATGGTTGAGTAAAAGTCCACACCCTCGTACAAAGAATCGATCTCGATTGTAGTCTGAGCGGTCGAGGACAGAGTCCTCTTCGCCCTCTCACAAGCGGTCCTCAACCTCCTCAAGGCTCTTGGGTTGCCATTAATGTCCTTCTTGTGCTTCCTCTTGAACTCCTGTACGAAGTGATTCACCATTCTGTTATCAAAATCCTCTCCACCGAGGTGAGTATCCCCAGCAGTGGATTTCACTTCAAATATGCCTTCCTCAATCGTGAGTAAAGAGACATCAAAAGTGCCACCACCGAGGTCAAAGATGAGCACGCTCTTCTCCCCTGCGCTCGTGGTCTTCTTGTCGAGCCCATAGGCAATGGCCGCAGCAGTGGGCTCGTTGATGATGCGCAGAACATTAAGGCCAGCGATGGCGCCCGCATCTTTTGTAGCTTGACGCTGGGAGTCGTTGAAGTAGGCAGGCACTGTTACAACAGCATTCTTGATGCTGGAGCCGAGATAGGCCTCTGCAATTTCCCTCATTTTAACGAGCACCATGGAAGATATCTCCTCGGCAGCAAATTGCTTCTCTTCGCCTTTGTAGTTTACGATGATCATCGGCTTGTCAGCAGGCCCTGGAATGACCTTGAATGGCCATAACTTCATGTCGCTCTGGACAGAGGGGTCACTGAATCTTCTACCGATTAATCGCTTTGCATCTGTATCGCAGGCCAAAGTTCAATTCGTTGAGAAAAAATCATGTAACCATAATTCACAAGCTTTAGCACCTTAATAGTAGTAGTAGCATCATAAATAAATCGAAAGAGCTCATATTCATTATCATTCAAATTTTCTGCAAAGTCACGCAGTGTAAACAGTATAAGACTAAGAAACTAATTCAATACACTGTTTATCAGAATTTCTAATACCGACTTTGTGTGAACCTTCCATAACTCTCACCAAGTCAGCCAAAACTAGAGCACTCACTTCCTGTTTCCTAATGAATTGCTACTAATTTCTTCAATAACATCACAATATTTCATTTGTACGGAATGAAAAGGCACGTCAACTTGAAATTGCAAAAATCCTAATCGCGTAACCATTAAGTAAATAATTGTTGGAACAACACAAGCTACTAAGCTAGCAGAGCGAGGAGAGACAGAAAGAGAGTAGAGGCAAGAAGAGAAGCTCACCGAAAACAGTGTTGGTAGGGTTCATGGCTACTTGATTTTTAGCGGCGTCACCGATGAGACGCTCGGTATCGGTGAAAGCAACATAAGAGGGGGTGGTGCGGTTGCCCTGATCATTGGCGATGATCTCGACGCGGTCGTGCTGCCACACTCCGACGCATGAGTAGGTGGTTCCCAAATCGATTCCAATGGCAGGTCCTTCGCCTTTTCCAGCCATTTCAAGTGAAGCAGTAATCCGATCGAACAGAAAGTCTCGCAGAAAAAGAGAAGTAGGGTAATTCGAAATAGCAGATGAATTAGCAGTGTTTGAAGTTCGTATGGATTGATGAAGCGGTGAAGGAAAGCAGGATATAAATAGAGAGGGGAAGTAGTCTAGAGAATTCTAATTTTGGCGCGTGTTGTGTTGCTGTAGGATAGAAGGAGAAGCTGTTGGAACTACTGTTATATTCTGGTTAGTTCCAGATATTTCTTTGGCGCGCATCCATTATATTCTCAATTCTTCTCTTCTAAGATTTTGCATTTCTAGTCCTTTCCTTTCTCCTTTATCTTTATATTCCTCCCCGACTTTCACTTGCCTCCTTCTAACTTAATTTGTCTCGTTAGTATTTAATATGAATATTATTGTAAAAGAATACTAAGAAAAGATTAAATAAAAATAATTCGAGTTAATTAAAAATAAATTTAATTATTAAATTATTTAAATCAATAGTACAGATTAAAAGATAATTTTAGTATATATTTGATTTAAAATATTATATCCCTAAAAACAGGGTATTTGTTATTTTTTCTGACTAATGTTTATTGATTAGGGTATAGTTTAATTATATTCGTTGGATGAAAAATATGGATGGTTCAGATGTATTAACACAAGCAGATTTATTTTTATTATAATCATCTATATATATATATATATATATATATATATATATATATATTCTAAAATTTAGCTTAATATCCAATCCTACAAGAGGTGGTTTGGTTTGTGTGATAGGATTATAAACTTTAAATCTCTACCTTTTTATACATAATCCTCCATATATATATAATCACACCAAATTTGGCTTAATTATTTAATCAAACATTTGAGTGATTAAGAAGCATAAAAAATGACTAAATTCATAAGGAGCGGGAAGATTATAGATAAGAATGTAGAGATTTAAATGTTATAATCCTATTAATCCTATCAATCATACCACACAAACTAAACTACTTGTAGCAATATATTTGATAATTAAATATCTGAACTACGGAATTATACAAATAATCATCCGTCGATTTTCCAGTCGAAAAGCTGATTAGTATTGATGATCCTCACGAATTAAACCTAAAATTGAAACAGTGTGAACAATAAACAACACAAAATAGAGGGGTGGAAAACCTCCATTCGAGACGAGTGGGAAAATAAATTCCTATCTTCCATTTATAATATGCAGTTAATTATAAGGACAGGATGTTGAGAACAGAGTGAGCCCAGATATTTAGCAGCATAGGTCTTTACAATCCCAGCTGCAGAATTAGAATGTGTTTATTACAAGGTATAACAAGGCCCTCCACAACAAACGAAAAATAACTAAATTCTCGTCCTCAAAAGAGGAAAAAGCCCAAAAAAAGATGCTCATCAGAAATTGTGACTTGACTTGCTCATACAAGAGCTCTCTGTTTGAAGACTTCAAGCATTGCAGTGCCTATCTTTGCAGGAGACTCCACTACAGTAACCCCAGCTTCCCTTAGGGTCTTAATTTTGTCTTGTGCAGTTCCCTTCCCTCCTGATACGATAGCTGCAAATTCAACAACTCCGTCAGTTTCTCCACCCTAAATATTTATTCTAACTGCATAATGTGATAGTATAGACCATTGGGGGCCGCAAACATTATAAATTGGATGGTTTAAGATTATGTTTTTAAGCTTTAAAGTGGGGTTCCAGAAAAGGTCAAAGACATGTTCGAGCCAGGATGTAGAACTCAATACTCAAATATCCACTTTATAGTCATCTTCTAGGAATAGATCAGAAGATTACATTGACACCATTTTTGCCTTGGAAGTAATTTGTAATAGGATGAGATTACCAGAGAACACACGAAATGACAAAATAATACATTTGAATTTATAGAAAAGAGTACCTCCTGCATGACCCATTCTTCGCCCTGGGGGAGCTGTGAGGCCAGCAATAAAAGCAACAATTGGCTTCTCAGTCCCACTTTCCTGTAATATTCAAACAGAGAAAATTAGATATTTCAAGTACTAGAAGATATCTACAGGAAGTAGCCAGAAGTACAAGCTATTCTAAGAAAGACGGGAAGGAGGGAACATGTATAGCATACATACAACTCTAAGCAATAATTGTCCTCGATCTGCACTTTTTATCTGATAATCTACTGATAATTATTGTATTAACAGTGCGCAAGATTAAGGAACATGAGGTAAACATTTCGGCATTTAGGTCAATGTCCCAGATTGCAATTTGCAAATGAGGATTAACCTAAAAGGAAAGAACTGATCAAGTGCTTTGAAGTTCAGAAAAAACTATGTGATGCAGAGAGCTATTTGTTGTAGTTTAAATACCTCATCCTTCATCTGATACTGACTTATTCACATATAGCGAGGAAGAGAACAACTGACTACCTCAAGGTATACTATCTATGAAAGTCGATAACTCTGTGCTAAGTCCAGTGGAAATTTCAGACTTCTTAGGGAAGTTCTCTTTGGTACCACCGTACCAGATAACATACAATAAAGAAACTTCAACAGAAATAGTATATTTCATGACATTCAAACTTCAGCAATCAGTAATCTAAGATTCTCTCATCTATTATGATAATATCAATCAACCAGCCGTATTCAAAGTTTTGAGAATTCCTAGTTACCAAGAAACTATATTCCCGTGATCGAAGATTAACTCTCCACATTAGAGCATTTACTTGAGCACATGAAGCAAAGGATGGAATTTACCTTTATAAGAGCCGCTGCATCCTCCTCTGCTGTGCCGCCTATCTCACCAATAAGAATGATACCTAAAATGGAAAAGCAAATTGTATTTATAAACGTTCTCTGAGCATCTAATGAGAAATAGAATGTTAGTTCAAAACTCATAAGATTAAACTTTTATAACTACAAATAATTCATAAATGCTTGCCATTAAATCAAGAGTTGCTAGCCCTAACAATAAAAGAAGTTTTATCCCACAATCTCATTTGGTTACCTGTCTTAGCAGTTTGTAGTTATTCTTTTGATTATCATACAATAACTCCTGTCATCTAGGTTCAATGTTAATGAAGTTTCAAAAAAGACTCGTAGTTTGAAGCTCCCATACTGGTTATGGTCTGTACTGAACATTGTGCAAAGTGAAAGCTATATAATTTCAAAGCAATGCATTTGATAGATAAAGACCCCTTTCAAGCTGAAAATGACAACATCTGATAAACTTTACCTTCTGTCTGTGGATCCACAAGAAACTTTTCCAGGCAATCAACAAAATTTGTGCCATTGAAGGGATCTCCACCTATTCCAACACATGTTGATTGACCAAGGCCAACAGCAGTTGTTTGGAACACCTAAAATGCAGACATGAGAAAGTCGCTATCACAGAGTACCAGGATATTTGTATATGTAAACAATGATATTTCCTATTCAAAGGTAACCAAAGAAAGGTAGCATAGAATAACATAACTTTACATTTTTAAGGTCTTAATAACAGAACATGCTAGTACAAAATTTAATGTCAGTAACGAAATCTCGTGAAAATTGAAATCTCACCGCTTCGTAAGTCAATGTACCGGATCGAGAGACAATTCCAATGCGTCCAGGTTTGTGGATGTATCCAGGCATAATTCCAATTTTGCACTCCCCAGGCTTAATAATGCCAGGACAATTTGGACCAATAAGACGAGTCTTTGACTGCTGATTGAGAGCAGCTTTCACACGAACCTGTAATTCGGAACAGAAATCTTGAAGAGATGAGGAGATCGATAAAATCTTGAGTTGATATAGAGGGTTACGACCAATCCGTTACCATGTCATGTTGTGGTATTCCTTCTGTGATGCATACAACTAAATCTAGCTCAGCCTCCATAGCCTCCATGATAGCTTTTGCAGCAAACGGAGGAGGAACATATACAACAGATGCATTAGCCCTTGTTTCGGCTTTTGCTTCTGCTACAGTATTAAAAACAGGGAGTCCCAAGTGTTCAGTACCACCTTTTTTAGGTGTAACTCCTCCAACCTATTTATGGAAACATAATTCACCAATGTTAATATATAGTATAGTGCAAACATGTAATTCACAAACTTTTCCACACAAGTCAAATCAGCAAGCCAAGCCAACAACTAATCATTTCTTGGGTGAAGAATGAGCCAATCATTTGCATTCCAGACATTAATATAATTGGATAACAGAATCCACAAAATTCAAGTAACAGAGTAAGACAAATAACCTTGCAATTGGATAATAAGAGTACCATCACATAAACTAATGTTTCCTCAACACAATCTTCAGAATCTAAGAAGTAGAACTTAATTAATGCTTTCTACTCTCTACTAAGAAATATGCATACCCGTATAAATTTAATCAATAAAATATATTAACAAAATAGAGAATACAAAAGCTAGGATCCGAAAATGTGAAATCATACTAAATAAAAAATAACTGCCACACATCTCCTTAAAGCTTCATAAGCACTCACCCTTGAAGATCTCCAAAGATAAAATTTTAAGAGAATAACTATCAAATAACTGAACTTATTATGAAAATATTTATAATATTTCACATATTGAATTTCTGCCTGTTGTATTTCATGTACTTCGTATGTAATAAAAAACATACAAGTAGTTATCGAAGTGACCGAGTTAGCCAAATGTCAGCTGCAGCGTCTGCACCTATTCACACAAACTAATCAACCGTGACATCTCTTTAGTAGTCTCACTAAGAAGAGGATGCTTGTATCAGTGTCATGTACTTCAAGGCCTTTTTCTTGTCAGATGAAAAAAAAACAATTCCATAGTACTATAAGTACTTCAATCGTACTCAAATTCAGCTATTCTCATTTATACAGTAAAAGAACGCTTACTTAGGATAGACTAACTTGGGTAACCTAAAGCCCTAAGGTGTGATAATATTTTATAGTCAAAGACGGTGCCTTTCTCATAAAACCTAAACTCGCCGAGATCACATTTTCTGTTTCAAACGAAACAATCCATGATCCAACAATCCCAAAATAATTAATGAAATTTCGAGAACATCCGTAAAATCTATTAGCTCGATAAAAAATGACTCGAAAACAGTAAACAAAGTGAAGTGAAATTAAGAGCGAATGGAGATTGAAATTATACCATCTTGGTACCGTACTCAATGGCCTGCTCGGTGTGGAAGGTGCCATTCTTTCCGGTGATTCCCTGGCAAATGACGCGAGTGTTCTTGTCGACGAAGACAGCGGGCGGCGGCGGCGGTGATCCGAAATTGCGGAGTTGATGGAGCTGATTAGGGCGGAGCAGCCGCGATGACAAATTCTCAATCAACCTGGTGGCCTGACGCGCCATGGATTTGGTTGACTGTGTCTTTTCACAGATGTGATTTTAGGTTTCTGCAGAAATGGAAGAAAAGTGAGTGATGAAGTGAGAAAATATATATGCTCTTCCTTCGAAAAATGCTGCTTTTATTATTGTTGTTATTATTTGATTTTATTAGTAAACTAAAAAAAAATTATTAAGGTATTAGTAATTTAGTACTCCTAAATTAAGGTATTATTTGGTCCATGATTTTATAATTATTGACGTATGGGCTTTTTGAGTGTGATCTAATATGCCAGACTTCTAAATTAAAAGTACATAACAATATATGTAAATAAAATTATTTTGAAATATATTGTTGTGTATGAAGTAATGAAACTCTACAAAGACTACAAAAGGTTAGTAACAATATAAATTTTATCCTTTTCGATCTATCTATATCAAAATTCTTATGTTCTTTTTATACAACTCATGTGAGTCAAAACCGTAAAATAGATGTTGTAATTTGTAAATGCGTGTGCTTGCGACTTTATATGTGTGTGATTTATTTATGTATCTTAATTACTTATCCTTTTATAAATATGTGGCTGCTGATAAAATTTCAAGACTTTAGTAATTCTCTTCGAGCTTTGTTACCCTCACTTATTAATTCATTGTCCCACAAAAATTTTAACTAAAAAGTTATCATATATTTAGTCGGATTAAATAATTTCTAGTGAGATCAAAGAAGTATTTATTAGATTCGTTTATTAATTCATTCGACTCGATTAGAGTTTTTTTTTTATGGCAAAAAATGCATTAGATATTGAAATGGTCAACAAGTATAGTTGCTTAAAGGTTAATCCTGTTTTATGCTTGTGTTTTGTGGTGGCAAAATGTGGCAACAACTTCAGATTATGGTTTTAGATTTAATAGCAAAAGATCTTTTAAACTTTCATACATTATAATTATACACCCTTCATTTTTTAACAAGTGCTATATTTTCTTTTAATAAATGTCATATTTCATTTTTTTACACATATCAATAAAATTTTACATTTGCATATATTACTTTATAAATTTATTTTATTCACACTTTTATAAATACATCCATACAGTTTGTTTTAATATCATAAGAATATTAACTAAGGACAAAAGAAGAAATATACTATATTTTTAGTCTAAATTTTTGAAACAAGACACATTAAAAAAAATACAAAGTAAATCAAAATGTATTATATATATATACACGATATTTCGATTCGGACCTTTCGACAATAGGGGTCTTGTGCGGTCTCCCACCTCGCACGCCACCAAAACCACCCCTGTAATTAGAGTATTATTATAGTATTAATTTGCAATGCAGTGATAGTATATTCAATACTATGTTAGTTAGTACAATTGCCTAACTATTTGGTCAAAACTACTATGAACATATGCATTATCATCTGTAGCGTACGCATTATAAAGTCAATTGGAATTTGGAAGTTCATGAGATAAAGATAAAAACATAACAACTTAATTATTAATTTAGCTGTGGTCAAATACAAATAATGTAATTTTTTACGTCATCAGATGAAAAAATAAAACAACTACTATTTCACTAATAAATGAATTTTAATTAATTCAAATAAAATTAAAAAAATATATATCAAACCTGCTTCAGAAGAAAATAATCAGTATAATTAATATGGGCGAATCTAAAATCATTCATATATAATGATGTATCTGTATAATCTAACAACAAATTAAATGAAGCAATCAATTGAAGAAAAAAAGGTGTTTAAATCTCTGTATAAAATAATAAAGAAATTTTTTTAAAGGTCTACATGTGTGAAGAAGCAATCAAATAGTACTGGTTCTCTAAAGGAGTCAAGTTCAGATCCAGACACACAACCCTCCTGCTGTTCGCTTTCTTCACCACCGGAAAAATCAACAGCGGCTGCGATGGCGGCGGCTGGTGGTGGCTCTGGTCAACCATCGCCGCCGCTCTGTGCCGCCTCATATGGCCACCTAGGGCTTGCCCTAACGGGAATTCCACCCCGCAAATCGAGCACTCGTGAGTCTTTGGCTTCGGTGGTGGCGACGGAGAATCTCCGGCGGCGGCGATCCGCGGCTTCTTGTGGCTGGCGCGGTGGCCGCCGAGCGCCTGGAAAGACGGGAACTGCCGGTCACACGTCTTGCATGTGAACACACGGCACGAATCTACACCGGCGGAGGCGGCGGCGGATAGCAGCATAAGGCAGTTGGCCATGGCTGAGATGTCGTCGGCGTCGCCGTCTCTACTCCTCTTCATCATAATTTAGGAGAATAAACTAATAATGTGATTAGTGGAATTTGAATGAATAAAATTCGAGTAAGGGTTGAGAATGAGAGTTGATGAATTATTTTGATGTGCGGTGTGTGTATATATATTTAAAAAATCAAGAGTATTCTTTGGGAGTTAATTTATTTTTTCAGTTTATTTGGTTAGCTGTATAGTTTGACTTGATAAAGAATTGACATTTCGCGAGCTAAGAAGATAGCAATCTTTCTTGATGAGAATTGAGAAAGTAAGTCAAATTAATGTACCTTTTAATTTGAGGTTCAATTCTTTTTTATTTTTTCCTTCACTCCCGACTAGTTCTTTTTCTGCATTTTTATCTTCTTATAGTAGTACTTTAATTCCATTTTACTAATTAAGATCTGCCTTTCAGTACTCTCTCAACATATTAAACAAGATGTGGGATAGAATACGCGTGGCCTTTAATTAGGCATAAAGTAGCACTATTTTTTTCCAAAACTAATTTTCACAATTCACAATATATATAGTTGATTATATCGAGTAATTAATAAGTAATATTTATAGTAAGTAGTCATTGCGTATAAGAGTTGATTCATAAAACTAATTTATAATTTTATACCAACATTTTGTTGGTAAATGTTAATTATGGGTAATCATATGTACTGATAAAAAAAATATTATAATCCGTACGTCCATATATCTCATTAAATTAAATATAAGTAGAAGAGAACTAACGTGTAACATAAGAGAAATAATTTTTTATAATAAGATTTTGGAAACAAATAATGAAACGGTGTAAGAAGGTGTAGTGGTGAAGGACGTCACTGAATATGTAAGCATGAGGCATAGGCTTAGCTAATTAATTGGGTAATGTAAGGACTAAGGAATAGGATAAATAGTTTTAATAACCACCTC
The DNA here is from genome assembly GCA_026898415.1 of Leonotis leonurus. Taxonomy (NCBI): domain Eukaryota; kingdom Viridiplantae; phylum Streptophyta; class Magnoliopsida; order Lamiales; family Lamiaceae; genus Leonotis; species Leonotis leonurus. The sequence goes on from JAPKLX010000010.1 coordinate 2,073,533, forward strand.
CTTCCTTGCAGTCATTACATTTAGTTGAAGATCTCTTATACTACCATTCATTATAGATGGATTAATAAATATAATTTGAGATTTGTCAACGGAAGAAAATAAAGACCAACTGGATTGTTTGCAAAATAAGTCGCAAACCTATGTCTACACGTTTTATCTAGAAGAAGCATTAATCTTTTTGTTCACACAGCACAACTGGTACTATAACATAATAATAAGTCAATGCAGGTAAAGTTCAAATATGTAGTATTGCAAGACTATTGCTGCAAACTTATCAGATGGGCCAACCGCCTAGAAATTATTATGAGTATTTGTCAATTTTGAGTTATAAAACCTATTACTTCCATTTTAGTTTGTTTATAAAAAGATTTAAATTTAAAAAATTTTATTTATGATGAGTGGACTCACTCTAATCAATACACATAATTCAATTAAAAATAATAAAGTAAGTGTCAAAACATATTATTAAAACTAGTGTCAAAGTTAAAATATTAATATCTTTAGGAGGCTGATAGAGTATTATTTAAATCTACTTTCATCCTTCAAATTAATATAATCAAATTTTGAACGTATTATTTACAATATTATCCAGACATATCATCGAAATTAAACAATTGACCACTGCTTTATGGCCGATAAATATTAATACTCTCTCTGTCTTGTTTATTTAGACAAACTTCGACAAAAAGTGGAGTATATTTTATGTATTTTTATTTTGTCCCAAATAATATATTTAATTAAACTAGAGCGCGCTTCCTATTAATACACAAACAATCACTTTTAGTACTTATTAACCAATTTATTTGTTTCAAGAAGAGTCTAGAAACCAAAACAACTTTTCTAATCGCGCTCATGTTTACATAGAAATCTTGACTTGAATCATCTGCACAACTGGCTGAAAAGTTCTTTTGTGGTATGAACACACACTGACTCTGTGAGTCCGTGACTGTTCATTAAACCAGAATGTTGAAAGGTTTATATGTATAAAGTTGTAAAGTTTTAAACATTATGATATGCAAAACCGGAGTTTTACGGACCTACTGGACTAGAAGTTTATCGGGCTCAAGCGTTTACTTTCCTATTTAGAGACCAACATCTTGGGACTAATGCATGATCTGCGCAAGAATCTACTCGTCTATAAACTATGCGTTTTTGGGATCAGCTCAACTAAACTTCAGTAAAATGGCCTTATAAATTATGATTAGGATAATCTTAATAGTTACAGACAATAACAGGCTCATCAAATGGGGTCAAAAGCAGTAACTTACTTTTGTAGGTTATTACATGCAGCAACAAGAAAATTAAAAGAATTCAAGATTTTGATACATATTCATCAGTTGCAATACAAAAATTATCAACAACTAATAAAAACCAGGAAAAACATTTTATCCTCACCAATCGTCTCTTGATTCCCTGCTAAAGAAAATGGGAACATATCAATTGCACAATAAAGGAACAACTCAAAATGCTTAAAATAGTTTTCCCTTCATAATTAACTAAAACTTCTATGTCATATATCAAAGACCGCTTATCCATAGTCCTTCAGCTCATCTATTTAATTACATCTACTATTAAGCTATCTGTTTCAGTCATTCTCCATTTTCCTTCTTAGAGTTGATCAAACTTGAACTTGATATGAAATCAATCTAATGAAGCTCAGGAATTTCAGAATCAAATCCAATTAGATACATGCATAGAATTAGAGTTTAATAGACCTTATACAAATAAATCGTCTGATAAGTTGACTGAGCTAATCACAAAAGCCAAAAGTTCCAAGATATATCATCTCCATAAGAGAGAATCACAAAATGAACAGACTATAACCAAGTCTGCCAAAGCATCTACTGTACATGAGACTCACTACATAATTAACATCTACTCACAGTTCCAGCATGCAGTTATTATAACATAAAACACAAAACAGCTATGCTCTATATTTTTCAGGTTTAACTTCCACTTTTACTTTGGTTATTAGTTCTAAAACCAGGTGTCTATATTTACTTTAGGCTCATTACAGGGCTACTGGATACAAAATACTTCAGAAGAGTAGTGTGCTGTTTGCAATTAGAAGAAAATGGTATGACTATCCTCAAATAGGAAAACTCCGGTTAACATAAGAGCATTGCCAATGCTAACGTACAAATTATACTTGCACAATCCTAAAAGTTGATCCGAGATGGATAAGCTAATAATTTCTTGTTCCAATATCTAGGTTTTTTGTTGCTCAAGTCCCACTTTTCCTACGCAGAGCAATCTCCTCCAGCTAAACCCTTCTATACAAAATCTCAATCAAGTATTTACAAACTGCAACTGAACCTAACCAACTTTCATAACATGTTCAGATTACGTTTCTTGTGATTACTAAAATGAGCTGTTTTGATCAAGCAGAATTACAAAAATATCATTGATTGCTCCTAACCAACTCTAAAATCATTACCCCACCACCCCAAGGCATCTCTTGTATAGCTAGTACACGATATCAATTGAATTTTAAGTAAGGTATTACCGTATTTTAACCGATGAAAAGCAGAACTTCCTGCTAAAAGCTCTAATATTTCCAGTAAATGTTCCACATTTTGATATTAACTACTACAATACAAGGATCAGCAACCATGTGTAGAGTTAGCAAGTCGAGCTATAACTTTCTCATATCATCAACATTATTATTTTACAAAATATAATTTGAAACACATTTAATCATCACAATAATCGAGCTAATCGAACAGGCAATCGCAATCCAATTGGTCAAAGAATTAGCGACACAAAAAGATTTACTCTTTATCAGCGGCGGCCTCCGCAGAATTTGATTCCGGATTGACGTCGCCGAATTTCTGCTTGAACGAATCTTGCCGCTGAAGCCACATCATATGCCCCTGCAAATTTTCAATGCACAAATAAGAAATCAAACCGAATTGTGGAAACAATCTTCGTAGCCAATTTGTTCCACAGTTAAAAACCTGGAGAGCAGCGGCCCACCCAATGAGTAAAGAGGCGGCCCAGAATTTCTTCTCCTTGAGCAGCTGCCGGAGTTCAAATTTTCTCGTTTCCATCATCAAATTCCTCCAATTCTTCGCCGGGAATTGTTGATTCAGCTACCGCTACTAGTAGAAAGCGTTCGAAGATATTGGGCCACAAATAAAATAAATAAAAGGCCCAAATATTATTTGGAATGAGATTTTGGGCTTCGATCTATCAGATCTAAACCACGAGGGCCCAAATAATAATATAGCCCAGTTTGGTGTATATATTTAAAACTTTTGCACACGTATATAATGATTATTTAATTTAATAAATAAAGTACACTTATAAGAGAATGTAAACGTTAGTATAAAAATATATTTTTTTCCTTTCTAAAATACCATGATTTGTTTATATATTCCTTTTAGAAAAGGCAGCTTAAGGAGGGGTCGTGAGAGGAATCATGTGTATGGGGGGACAATGGTGGACACAACATCATGATTTAATGCAATTGAAACAAATGTAAAGTCGAAAAAGTCATAAGCTTCATCTTCTGCTCTTATACTTTTCCTTCTCTCTTTTAGAAAAATAGGTTGTATGCATTGGAGAAATAATGTAGACCATATAATATAATAAACTCATACAAAATAGTATATGTGAATGCAAGGAATGCCCCTTTCGCTTACAGCTTTTGCAATTCCATCTCATTGCATTATTGCCTCCACCACTGTTTCTGTTAGAACCCACCAATCCTCTTTTGCTATTATTATCATTTTTATTTTATTTTCTCAAGTATTGTTGATGAATCTATGTATGCATGAATCATGATTATAGCATAACTTCACATAAGATGTCCTTTATTTTCAATCATGCTTCATACCTGATTTCCACCAACTTTGTTTATCCACTGGCATCTCATGAGGTTTAATTATACAATATTCATTCTGTGAACTAATTAGGTTTGATTTTTTTTAAAAGCATAAAAAGACAATTTATAACTTTTTACCCTAAGAAAAGAAATCGGAAGTGGGGATTATATAGTATCTTCAATTTCAAGGCGTGGAATATTTAACTAGCTCTAACCGCTATATTACAAAATGAATTTCTGGAATTGTAAGGGACACAAAATAATGCATTAGACCATGGACCTCCATTTTGTAATAATAAAAAAAATTAAACATTAACACATGCTATGATTATATTTATTGTGGTCATCTATTTTGCATTGCAATAATTGTGAGAGAACTCTATTTATTCCACCTGTCCAGAACTTGACCAATCAGTATAATTGAGGTCAAAACTCGTTCACTCCTTTTGTCCTTATTATTACATTAAAAGCAAACAATTTATATTATTGTGAAACGAATTGAAATCAGAATAATTATGTTTCAATCTCACAAAGTAGTGGAATGATATATATTAAATAAATTCATGTAGACTAAGCAGCTTGAATTTGGCTATTTGTAATTAATTTAAAAATCAATGAATAGAATTGTTTTTTTGGTGGTTATATAATTGAATTGAATGAATGTACATGTTATCCATGAATTAATTTAAAGCTTCACGGGTTACAAACCAACAATATTGAGGCTCAATTTACGAAAGAACTGTACGCACTGTTGCCTTATCACTGACGCCATTTTTGCTCCCCAATACCTTTCTTTTCCTTTAATTTTTTGCTTAATTATTCATAGCAAAAGACTTGGAGTAAGTAGTTATTTTGTAGGACAGTCTTGATTTTGAATCTTCAACAAGAGCATAATATCTATTTTTTGGAATATAACTTTTATATTACCTCAATTATTTTTCTCTTTCTATTTGGCTACTGGGCAACTTTGATTTCAGGGGAAATAGTTATGCATTATGAATTATTATTTATATGGGGAAATAAATAATTAATTAATTAAGAAGGAAAACGATGATCCATCCACTGCTGCCAGAATATTGCTTTTCCCAGTTGTTCATTTGTAAGTCAGTGGCAATTATTTAAAAAATACATCTAAAAAAATGAAAAGAAAAACGAATAAAAAGGAAATTGCTTCATTGTAGTGCAAGCATCATTACATGAGTTAGGTGAGCCACCAAATTTGCAATTGATGATTGAAAACAAGTCAATTAGCAGCTTACAAACGCATTCCTTTTTTTTAGAGACAAGCACACATTATTTTATTTCAGTTCTATCTTATTCTTTTTCATTTTTATATAATTATTATCAATACAAATTACTATTCATCTCACAATATCCATACAACTGTTCCAATTGCCCTATCCAATACCCAACGCCAAATTTTATACTATTTTGCAGTAATAGTCACATTAAACAGTAATTCATCTTTAATCATAAACTCAAAAAGAATATTTTTCATATATTCTTTCTCATACCATTTTATGTAATTTTGCAAAATAAACCTTTATACTTTTCAATATTACATATTACATCCATTAAAATTTTCAGTTAAAAATTTAATTTATAATTTAATTATTATGTAAATAAAGACAACTAAAATACGCATTTACCAAACAAATAAAATTACGTAAATGATAAAATAAATTACATTAAAATATAAACTATAACATAAATTTTAAATAATAAAAAGATATTATCATTCTTAATCTTCGGAATTGGTATATTCCTCCCACAAATGAGCAACTAACGCATCTCGAAGTTCAAAATGAGCACGAGCATCTCTCATCTCTTTGTAATATTAATTATTCTTACATAAATAAATTAAGAGAACTAATTTTAATTTGACCAACATTTTTAACACATATTTATTTATGAATAATTAAATCACACAAAATAAATAAATTTTAATTTTAATTTCAATATAAATAATTTGATTAGTATCTGTTCAAATTGATGACTAAAAAAATAAAGCTAATTGAATAACTAAAGCCAAATAATAATTTTTAAAACTTGAAAAGGGTGTATATGCAATTAACAAAACAGTAAAGTTATTTGAGTATTTGTGAATAGTAAAAACCCAAAAATGATGTGTAGGAGAGAGAAAATAGGTTTGGGAACGAGGTTACATTGTGGATATTTCTTCACTCCAAAATAAGATTTTGGGTTACATCAGAGATGAACTCATAAATGTTTTCTTACCCAATAAATAAATAAATAATCGATACATTAGTAATTATGCGTTGTGCATCGCACACACATATCAAACTTAGAAATATTATATAATAATAAATTAATAATATTATCTTGTGTGGTTGCCTGGATATATAACCTTAGTAAGATATGGTATGAAAATGACACAATTTCTTTCTTATTGCAGTAATATATACTGTACACGCGGCTAACTGTTTATTGTTTAATTGAAGAATGTGCTAATTTAGAATGGATTTAAGAATGCAAGATTCAAAATAGTCAGTGCATATCAATACATATTAGGTACTAATTTAATTACTTATTTATAAAATAAATGCAGGAAATATTACAATCTAAATTCAGAATGTGTGATTATTATTATACCTAACAATCCCTCGTACAAATGCAAATATACAGCATTAAACCACCCCACATTATTCTTACTGAATCCACAATTTACGTTTTGCCCATTCATACATCACAAATTCGATACACATTTAAACAAGAGTAAATTTTTTTACACTATTATCTCTTCGACAATTACAAAAAATAAGAATAATAACAAAAGAAAAATTAATAATAATAAAGAAGAAGAATTATAGTCAGTCAAATCCTTGAATTAATACTCTCAGAAAAAAGGGAAAAAATAAAAAAGAAAATAAAGAGCGAGAATCCCTAATTAACTCAATGAGCGACGGCGAGCGGCGGCGTGTAGCTGATATTCTTCTGCTCTGGCAAGGCGAGCATGGCGGTGTGATCAATGAAATCCTTGAGCGCCACCACCGACTGCAGGATTCTTTTGAGATCGTCGGCGCAGAGGAAGCCTAGATTCCCAATCCGCCTCACGGCGTAGACGTAGAAGGTAATGCAGCCCTTGCGGAACTTGAATCGCGCCAATTCGCAGCCGGCGAGGCCGCGGATGAGCCTCTTGTTGACCTCGCCGAGGGGGATCTCCGCCGGCCACTGCCGCTCCACGGCGGCGCGCATCCCCTCCGACTCGAACACGAACACCACCACCTTCGACTTCCTCGTCCCCAATCCCAGCGTCAGCGTATGCCACGCGTGGTGGGCCAGGATCGTGAAGTTCGTCGGCAGGTATGCCGCCGCCGACGCGAACGCTGCCCCCTCCGCCGGCAAAGAGAGGAGGCGGAGGAGCTCCGGAGGCCGCGCCCGTCGGATCGTGAACGACTTCACGATGAATTGCCCCCCGAAGCGAAGGCCCTTCACGGCGGATGAAGGCTTGAAGGAGATGTCGGAGGTTGTGGTGCTCTTCGCCGTCTGGTCGTTGGGGTGCTGCTGCTTCTGCTTCTTGTTTTTGTTCTTCGATTTCTCTTCCATGGCGGCGGGCGGCGAGCGGTGGTGGTGGTGGTGGCGGTGGTTGTGTGTGTGAGAGTGGTGAAGAATATGATGATAGATGGCGTGATAAGTGAGAACAGATCTTTGCCAATAAATTGTGCCGACGATATACACTTTCATTTATTTAATTTTAATGATTATTTCCTAAATATTCCTATTTAAATATTTACTCCCTCCGTCCCCCATTTTGTGTTACTCTTTGACCTTCACGAATTTTAAGAAAAAATGTTGACTTAGTGTAGTAATGTGTAAAAATTATAATGAGTGGAGTTAGAAAGGTGTGATGTTAGTGGAGATTGGGTCCCACTTAAAGGTGTTGTGAGTGGGGATTGTGTCCAAAAATAGAAACTTTAAGTGTAACACACTTTGGGGGACACCCCGAAAAGGAAATGCGTAACACACTTTGAGGGACGGAGGGAGTATAATTTACTGTCACATTAAATATTTTTAGTAGTACACTAGTACAGTTGGAAATACATACTCCCTACTTTCACAAAAGATTTAGACTCAGCACATAATTTCTTGACTTATGCAGTAGACCGAAAAATTTGCACATTTCTATTTTTAATAATTATACTTATTATAAATAATGTGGATCTCATTCTACTTATAATATATTTAATTTATTTATTAATTATCCACTAACTTTTCTTTCACTCATATATATATATTTAATTAATAAATAGCGTGGAACTCTTATTCAACCCAAAATACATTCAAATTATTCGTTAAAACCAATGTCGAATCCAAATATACAAGTATTTTGTGGAAGGACGGAGTAATACTTGTACTCCACAAGCAGTTTCTCAAATCTCAAAAATCAATATAACAATAAGACTGGCGTTGCTTCTTTAAAAATTAAACTTAATTAGCTAACATTTTTTTAAATATTTTGTCCTGTATTTTCCACATATTACAATATATTAAAGGTGAATTGTAGTAATAAGTATATAACAAGTGTGGTGGTAAGACATGATAAATTATTATGGACACAATTATAGAGAAATAGGACCACAGAGTCACGCCTAATTAAGGAAAACTCTTTTCTCAATGAATAATTCATTTATAGATATAGAGGATAGAACTATGCTATGCTATTATCTATGTTACTATGTACAAAGATAAATATTAGTAGGGTGATTTCTAAGTTGGATCTGATTTAGAGCAACTCTAAGCACCATAATTTGTCAACTCATATATTGCTGGAATCCTTTTTTATCCCTTTTACATCAACATATACTCCTATATATTCATAATCTAATTCTACCATGCTAAAATTTTCATCCTATGATAAGTAATAAATTTCAATTGTTTTGAGAAATTAAAATATGAGTCCTGTAGGAACTAGGAAGTAGAACCTTATACTAGTTCCAAATAAAATTAAAATGTTTTGAAAATCCCATATCAGAGAAAATTGAATTGGTAAAATAGCCCAACAAAATGGGCCCAAATTGAGTGGTTTCAATGGTACATTGTAGAAACTCTCACACACAACAGTATTACTAAAAGTAAGAGCCCATTTAGCAGCAAAAGATGCAACATTTGGAATCGGAAATGGAGTAAATATGTTTGAGTAATTTCAATAACTCTGTCGTCACCACTAAACGCAAACACGTCTTCTACACAAGTTCCATTTTGTTAACCTTGTACACCGTGCAACACGAATAGTACATTGTTGGGTTTATTATATACTAACGAAAATGCTCCCCCACCCGCGGCAGGCGTGGTTAATGCAACAACTGACATGCTATTTAGATAAATAATAAATTTTTAATAATTTATTATTAATTATCATTCTCCTACTTGAATTAATTGATTAAGGTATAATTTAATATTATTTAATAAATAATAAAAATAAAAATATAGTAACTCTTTTCACACACATTTGTGTTATTGTGTACGACTCGGCACGACAGCATAACTGATTTTCAATTATTGCGGTGACTAATGTTGAGTATTGACTACTTGAATTTTCCCTTAATTTCTACACGTTTGGTAATAAAATTGATATAATTAAATCTATTACCGATTCAATCAATATTGCGTATTTGATTATTTGTACAAACAACCACCTTCTAATTCTTGAATTTTCCTTGTCAACTTCTTTTTGGATAACTTCAAACTACGTAAGATAAGTCCTATATATAGACTATAGTTTGGATTCACAATATTATCTCTCCACATTTTGGTGGAACTGAATTGAAGAGTTAGGTATCTACGCACCACACACATATAGGTATTTGTTTGGGCTGAAGGAGTTCCTCACAAGCCTTATCTTTCCTTATTTTGGTGGATTTCAACTAATGAATATAATATTTTTCTCATCCACACGTATTTCTTTGGATTGGAGTTCCTTACAAGCCTTAACACATGTTTAAAACATTACTCGGATAAAGAATATATACCTTTGCCCTCGATTTGAAATTATATTTTGTACGATTTGGGAAGAAAATAAAAAGGAAATTAAATTGAAAATACACTAGTGCAAAAGAATGAATTAAAGTTGTCAACAAATAAAACATACACTATCTAAAAGAAAATCGGACCATTTCAGTTAATTGAGACCATCTCATTAGTGGATGCAGAGGATAATAATATTAATGACAGGGAAACAATTTGGCACCTCGGATCCTACATCCTTTTTTTTCTTTTTTGAGTGAAGAAACTTAAATTAAAAGATAAATAGAGATGCCTAAAACTAACAAATAATGTTGCTTAATTCCCAGTAACATAGACATTCCTTTCTTGCTTTTTGGAATCAAGAAAGGTATTTGCAAGGACCATAACCTGCATCAAACAAGGAATCATATTAGAAAAGAGAAGATGAAATGATTTCCCTATCAAAATCTCATAATGGCTATGATCAAATCCTATATATACATATTAAATATCTCAAGACCATCAATAATATTATGATCTACGACCACCATGACATAAAACTGGAGAAGGAAACAGTAAAGAGAGACGTACTTGGATCAGTGGTGATAATGACAGCAGAGCCAGAGAAATCACAGTCGAAATCATGCCGGCCTTCTCTCTGATAGTAAGAGTTCATGACAAAAGCAGCATGAGCCCTCAAGTTGTTGGGGTCGAAGCAAGCGCCGCCTGCCTGAACTGGGCTGCAGTCCACTCCTTGGCTGCACACGTAGTCTATATCCGCCTGCAGTGCTGCATTGCTCGCCTCCGCCTTGGGCACGCACCACTTCTTCCCGCCTACTTGGGGCGAGGGTGACGGTTTTGGAGCAGGCTGCATTCATAATATTGAAATGCCTTCAGTTCTCCTCAACACGAAATAATACATAATATGATATTCATATGAAGAAGATAAAAACGCAAAGCGTTTGGGCCAAATTCACACATGCTTACGTCCGTGTCGTGTTACGATTTCCTGCCGTGGCACGATTAATTTAGAGATCCATTGTCCCAATATCTTGTGGTTCACTATGAAATTCATTATTTTAATAATTAATTTGTATTTAGAATAAACAAATCTTGAGTTATAATTAACATTACTCCGATTGATGATTGCAAAAAACTATACCCTAATTATGAAGTAATCAATTATCAACTACAAAAATTGTAAATAATTGGTACTCTACAATAATTAGCGCAAACGAACAAGGCATAGGATTTAAATAGCTTACACAGTATTATTTTTTTTTTGACTGTGGTAAGCAATAAATATGGTGTTTCTGGATTGATACAAAAACATGAGATGAAACGTAGTTGAATTATGGATTTCAAAATGCATAAAAAATGACGAAAACAATCTTTTGTTGGAAAGGAAAAAATCTCAGATCTTGAAAGCACCATCCAGTATTTGGCTTATGGGAATCCGAAAAGTGGGAGAGAATAATAAATAAAGCAAAGAAAGCATAACGGGAAAAAAATAAATAAGGACAGGATTCAAAGTTCAAAGAAAACAAAGAATCTACATGTCACATGCCCACATCTAGATTTCTGGATTCTTCACCCTTATTTATAATATTTATTATTATTATTATTGTTAATCACATACTCATATAATGTGTTAGTACACATATGCGTAGCGTACCCCACAAGCATAATCTATGTTAAATTTCATAAATTTCATTGAGTGTAGTTCAATTTAGAAGACCGTTAGCCAGAGTTCAAAATCATGAGATCTATTTCAAGTATGATGTTGTCACATCCAACAACTAGGCCACACCACACAAAGGGCACCAAACACATAGTAATAACTAATTTAACTAATAAAATGTGTATATGCTCTTTTTATTAAAGATCTGGCAATTCACTAGATGCCATTTATCATGTAATTCTAATTTATACAAAACTCATGTTTTGTTTTGGTCATGGTATTGATTAAACCACCCACATTAAGATTTATGAATATGGTGCAATTATGAGACAATATTAATAATAAAGAAATTTGCACCAAGCATACTTTCAATATTAATGTTCCGATTTATTACTCTTATTTTATTTTATTTTCAGGGAAATTAAAGCTTATAAAAAAATTCAAAAAAAATTTAAAGAAAAAAAAAAGACGAGCAGAAATTAATTACTTACCTTAACAGGAGCAGAAGCGTCAGCACGAAGAACACCCGCATCATAAACGGGCGTGAAATCGGGCCGGAAAAGCCCGAAATTCTTCTCGGACAAGGGCCCGGTTTTCTGGTTCTCGTTGAAGAGGCCGAACAAGTACACATCGAACTTCCTCCTGGGCATGAGCGGCGTTCCCCTCCCCGAGCTGATCTTCTTCACGAGCGCCGCATTGTAAGCGGCGGCGTTCTCCGGTGAGCACCGCGGCTGCTCGAAGGTCTCGCCCTCGGCCGACCACCCGGTCTCCCCCACAGCGATGTCGACATCCTTGTATCCCAGCTTCATCATGGAGACGTAGACGGCATCCATGAGCAGATCGAACATGCTGCCGTAGGTGCGCTTGGTGTACTTGTCGAAGACGCCTTTATTGGGCTTGAAGAGTGCGAAATTAGCGTTATTAGGGCTCCAACCGAAGTAAGGGTAGGGATTCACCATGAAAGGGGTTTTGGTGTCGCGGTGGAATTGGAGGAGGGGGGCCAGCACCCCCTGGTCCCACCCTGGCCGGAATTTGGCGAGGCTTGGTGGCTCCGACGAGAGGAGGATGCCTAACGAGTGGGCGGTAGTGATTTTGATGCCGGTGAGCTTCGATTGGAGGAGGGCGGTGTGGAGGGAGCGCATGGCGGCGACGAGGTTGTCGACGAGGGGCTGTGGCCCCCAGTGGAGGACTTCGTTTCCGACGAGGATGTAATTGATTTTAGTGCGGGGGTGGAAGGGGGAGATGTGGGTGGCCAGCCACTGCCGGGCGTAGGCCACGTCGGTCAGAGCGGGGATCTCGCCGTTGGGAACGGTGACGGCGACGGAGATTCCGGTGTCGGCGAAGGCGCGGAGGATATCGGGGTTGACGTCGAAGATTTTGATGCTGTCGATGGTGGTCTTCTCCTTCAGAAACTGAGCTACCTGGCTCGGGGGCGGGAGGTTGTCGCCCATGGTTCCGTAGTTCACGCCGATGCCGGAGACGGCGGAGGCGGTGGCGAAGAGAAGAAGGAGGTGGACAAGAAAAGAGGCCATGGTGAAAGGATGGAGGTGGCGGAGAGAAGCTTCCAGAATTTAAATGAAATGAAATGAAAACTTATGGTGAAAATAGGAGGGATAGTTGATATTAATATAGATATAGAAGGACGCGGCTTTTCTTTGATCTGTGAATCAGAGTAAGTATTAAATTATTTTATTAGTATATAGTAGCATATGAACAAAATCAATCAGTGGCAATATGTAAAAATGGCAAATGAAATTTAATGAAAGAAAGGGTAAAGTTGTGTGTATGTGTGTGTAAAAGTGAGAGAGATAGAGAGGGAAGAGAGGATGAATGATGAGAAAACGCGTGGTGGGAAGAGGAATGAGTTGGAAAGATAGATTTTGGTGAAAAAGAAGGAGAAATAGAAATAGGGACCGACATCAATGTTGTCCCAACTTCACATAATTACATATACTGTCGTACTATGATTGCTCAATGTACACGTCATCCTCTATTCAACAATATATTTACTTTCAATTCGCTGCTACATTTCCTCATTCATCTATTACCATTCAAATACTCACTGTTTTGATGTATTGAGTTGGTAATGAAAGTCGAAGCAATTTAGATATTAGGTCATAAAATCTATTAATAATAATTTGAACAAACTATTTCGACAAGATGAAAATAGGGTCGTGGTGGATATATGGTAGTAATTGGAGCGCGTTAGAAAGTCCAATTAGTTTATCTAAGTTGATGCCTAACTTATGAAGGTGGTAACAGCAAAGAACTTACTAGATTTCATGATTTCCTATTTTCTGTCCACCAGAATGTGTGATGAAGGTACTAGTTTCATTTAAACTGTCAATTGATCTCAGATACAAGGTAGTAATTGTTTTGGGGTTTGTCCACTTTAAAAGCTTAATTATATCTAGTCTTACTTTTACTTTTATCTATAATTTCTTTCATTACCGTTACCGATAAACATACACAATCAAATTGTCTCATGATACTTATATCCTCGAAACAATTAACGTTACTAAAAGCTGAAATATCGTCATCAATTTATTCGCAAAAAGGAAAATAAAAGATAGTTACTGGAAAAAAGGTCGAGGAAAAAGAGTACTCATAATAATTCACAAACAGCCCGTTGCTCGATAGTATTTATAATCGTTATGTTCTTTTATGATGTTAGTGTGGCTCATTGAGTATCATCTAATTAAATTAATCATATAACATGCATACCAAATCAATCAAATCAGTCTGTTCAGTTAGAACAAATTAAGTTCACTTGCTCCCAGTACTATAATTTTGTCTTTCTTAATAGAATTTGTCGCTTGTATTTAGATCTAGAATATAAAAAACGTTCAACAGTAGACGAATCACACCAGCTGCAGCAGTTCCATTACCATTACAATGGATTTCTTTACAGCTTGTATCTGGATTTAATAATCCAAAAGATAAAAATCATCATATTGTAATACAATTTAACTGTCTAAATTGTTTTGAGTGGATTTATATACCATCCTCTTACAACCAATCAGTTTTAAATTCAAAACTAGCAACATAATTCCCTTTTTTTCAGATTTAATACGTTTACCTTGAAAATTCATTTAAATATTAGTGGAGGGAAGGGAGGAAGTATAATATATATTAAAGGCAAAAAATATTAACATTAGTACTGACAACACGTGTTGATAAAGAAGATTTGAAACATCAACATTCAATGAAGAAACGTGTCAAGAAGAGGTTGAGTAGAAATGCTGAGGAGATGCCCAATTTGAAGATTTGATAATGTGGGCTCTGGTCAACAATGTAGGCCATTAGTACTAACACAACACAAACAATATTCAACCTGTCCAAACTTCACACATAGAAATGACAAAACCAGCTGAGGAAATTAAATCTTTAAAAAAAGATTGAAGTACTATACTTGTTAGTGACACTAACAAGGAACTGTATATAATTATATACAGTTCAATTTCAGTACTCACATCTACTCAAAAGCTACTAAATATGCAGAAAGAGAAATCACTAAACTTTCATTATGTCCTCATTAAAAAAAAATAAAGATATTACAATCAAATAAGCACATCAAATCTCATTCATAAAACAAAAGAGAGTGACTTTTGCAGTTTGCTACACTCGTTATTAAAACAAATAAAAACAAATACTCGTAACTAATAAAAAATCCCGCAAGAACAGAAAAAAAAGCAACTCTGTATTGACAATTGATCCGCAGTTGGTTGAGGAAATAAGGCAACCCCACATTTCACAAACCTTAACTTGTCAGAAAAGAAGTAACAGAACATGAGAGCAATGCATGGTTAGTTACTGCATAAGAATTTTATTTATATCATGCTGCCGCGGACCCCAAAATTCAAAATTTACTGCTCGCTTGAAGATTATTTCTCTGCCTCCTAGTGGAAAGATGCATACCTTCGCCTCTCTAATTTCACCCTCCTTTCGTGGTTGTACGGCTTGAGAGTTCGTTCAACTTCAATCTCAGAGAGAAGTAAGGAATGCAGTTTTTTGAGATGTCCGGCACATTTCTTGTGATCAAGAGGTGCAGTAGTGGTAGAGTTGTGTTCAGTGGAATCGGATTTCCTCTGATGTGGAGGCTGCCACTTAGCTTGCAAATAATCGAGAGATCGCCATGGAGGCAGAGGCATTGAGTTCTGTTTCAGAGAAGATCTAGCAGCTTCCACCATTACATGAAGAAATTGTTTGAGCTTAGTGAAAGAGCCTACGTAGATAACTGGGAGTGAATTGAGTAGCCTATCATAGGAGTCAACAGCTCTAGCAATCTCAAAGTGGCTCCTGAAGTCAATATCGATGATCACGCTTTCACTACCTCCTGTACCATTGTGACGGATGACATCAATGTATTCGTGATCACCTGCAAGAAAATAAAACTTGTATGGTATCAGAAGACTTAAACTTCACTAATTTGTAGCAATTAATACATATTAGGTGAAAGAGTTAGGAGATTCTCCATCCATCTATGACAATTCTTTTAGGAAAGAAACAGATCTGCTGCCTTGGTGTATAAAAAGAGCATCTATGCTACCAAAACAGTTTATGGAGCACAACTTGATGGCATAAAATCACAGGTACAAAATTAAACTTGAGAGAGAGAATATCAACATTACCTCTGGGAACCTTGTCACTCCCTTGCCACTTGGATGTGCACAACCCTGCATCATAGCCCGACATACTTAGATGTTTTACTAGGGATAATCTGATGCAGCTGGCTTTGCACTGACTGGAGTTCGGAGCATGGAGGTTTTTTTCATTAATTGAAAGAGTAAGGGAATTCACCACTGACAACAAGTCATTTTCATATTGATCCATCACCAACTTGAAATACTGAGGAACAAAAAGAAACTAGTTCATATAAATAAATGAATGATCATGCAAACCGTTCAAGTAAAATATGACAACAGAAGAATTTTATGTTTCTCTATTGGTAAAAGTGGATGAAGAAACAAGCAACAAAGAGAGAGAGAGAGAGGTCCTATATTTGTCATATAAGGCTGAAAACTATAAATACTACCCATAAAAGAGAGATATGATACATTTATCATATGAGGCTGAAAACTACACATACTATCCAGTACCGAATACTAGTTAAATTTTAACAAAGGTTAAGGTGAAAAGTGTTGCCCATCACACATTGATTTAAAGGCATTAACAGAGAAAACTACTTTCAGTATTCATGTACAATTTGGACTCTTCACACATGCACTGTATGCTTAAAATCTACATTCGAGTGAGGGAAGCTGTGAGAGAAATGCTACCTAGAAAAAGATTATAAGCAGATGGGAATCATGAAGTAATCACACATGTGTCCTACATTTAAAAACAATTGAGTATTAAGTATATAAATCTGCCCATCATGGATCCTCAAAGTAGATAAAGTAATCAACTTTTGGTCCATTCATCAACATCAATTTAAACATGGATGGGTCAATATAAAAGAATTCAGCTTTTTTCCTCAGAAACCTCCCAAAAAATGTACTGAAAAAGCTGCGTAATTAAACATAGTACGCAGGTAACATGACTACAAGAGAAGGTCTGTTGTCAAACAATTTATCTGGAAATATCATGATTTCATAACTGTGTTAATCCATTTTATACACAATTCCCTTTCTAGCACCAACAACCTATTCACAATAAAACGATACAATGGGAACATAACGTTAATTTTCAAAAGCACCAAAGTTACTTTAAATCCAAGCATATAGTAATAGAGGACCACCTAATTCCAGATACAGGCAATTTGTTACCCTATCAATAATCCAGTTAATATCACTCTAACTATGATGACCAACACATAACATCAATGTATTTATTATTCTTTGAAATGAATTAACAGAAGCTAGAGTTCGGTTTCAACCTTTAATCACACTATTCCATCAAAACAGTTAGTCTGTCAACTCAAAAATAATCACAACGTTTCACGTTACCACTTTATCCTGTTATCTTCTCCTTCCTTCAAAATAATTTCTTTAAACATCATATACACGCATATACATACATGCAACATATATACATATAGAGATAGATAGAGAGACTAACCGAGATTTTGTCAGCGAGCTGAAGGAGATCGGTGAGGCTGGAGTCGCTATCGCTGCTGTATCTAGAATCGGCCCCACCACTATTCCCATTCTCCATAAAATCATTAACCATCAGCGCCAAATCATGCTCACTCTCATGGCTCACTCCACCTCCACCTCCACCATTTGACTGCCTCGACCACAACTCACCCGACTGCGACGTATAAACCCTTCTGTTCATTCCCGCACCAACCGCCAACGCCAATATTCTTATACCCAACTCAAAAAATAAAATGTTCCTCTCAAAACTCCATTGTCTTCACACAAAACAAATCAAAATTGAGCAAAAAAAAAAACGAAAATTTTCAACAAAATCTACGGATTATAGCTAGCAATCTGCATAAAAAGCTAAGCAAAATTTCTCCAGAAAAAGAAAAGAAAGACAGAGAACTACAGAAGGTGTGAAATTTCATCGAAGAAGAAAAATTCGAATCCTGATTGAACGGCGTAATATGTCAATCGAATTCGAAATTTCTGATTTTTGTAAATCTGTAAAACAATTGCACCATTTGCCTAAACGACTAAATCAGCAGATCAACCAGCTCGAAATTGTTGATGAAACATCGCCCCACAGTCCCCAAACAGATAATGAACAGAACAGAAACATCCGATTGATAATATATATAATATAATGAAAATAATCGTAATAATAACAATAAAAAACAAGGAATTGGGAGATATAGGGGGAGGAGAATGAGATTTAGGTAGATAGAGAAGCAGGAGGGAGGAAGAAGGCAACAACTGCCAGGCGGAGTTCATGACGACAGATATACATATCTGTTTGGGAGGTAAAATGACAGAAAAGGACATCGGGAAACAGAAAGAGAGAGGTGTTTCGTGATCTTGATGAAAGAGATATCGGTAACTTTGACCACCATTATTAATTATTAGGAGTTTAAACAAATAATTGGAATATGCAGGATGAAAAAATGAGCCATAACTGATTTTAAGAAAAAGAGAGGGAGTGAATGTGGTCGACGTATTAGGCCATGTTCATCAATTTCCGAGTATTTAGCTCTTTACAGATACGATCTAAAATTGAATACTGTGTGTGTGTGTGTTTCTTTTGGAATAAAGAACATTTATTTATTAATCCAACGGCATCTAACACAAAATAAGCAATTCCCTAATATGGAATTATATGATTACTTCAGTAATTTGATTTAATACAGAATTAGTAATTAGGACAATGGGAATTGCTATTATTAAGATCAAATAAAGTAGTGATTCGTTCTTTAGAAATACTTTAATAACCACTCAACGAGGCTTAAATATGAGGTGGTTGATATTGATCTTGGCTATTTAATCAAAATCACAGACTACCAATAGTCATTGCAAGAGCAATTTCCCCCTCTGAAATGGTGGAAACGGTAAGGATCTCTTAGTATGATTTCCCTTCCCAATATAGCGCTCATCAACTTGTAAACAGAGTGGCAATCTCCGCAAACACGAAGATTCTTGAAAATTCTAAGAGTCGAAGAGCTGCCTTCTGTACTAATCAATCCGTATGCAAGAGCTAGCCTCTCACTATGTTTCCACAGATTATCCTCTTTTTGTTCTTCATCTGTGTCGTGCAATGCAAAGCTTGTGTCAGGAACATAACCAGCTTCTTTGATTTGTCTCTTCAGCTCTAGTAACTTCTGATATATCTTCTCCGACTCCGGGTGGGACTGATCTCCGGCGCCAAATGTGCTCACTCTGTTTCTCACATTAAGCCAACTGTAAGCAGGCTTCTTCTTCACATTTTCAGATTCCATTTTCCCCCGGAGGCCAAGTACGTCTTGCCATCGTCCCGATGTTGCACATGCATTGGAGTAGAGGACGTAAGCCGAGTCATCGGAAGGGTTTGCTGCAAGAAGGCATTGTGCTGCTTTCTTTCCCAGTTTGATATCACCATGGGTTTTGCTTGCAGCTAACAATGATCGCCAGATGAAGTCAGTTGGTGGAACCGGCATCTCTTCGATAAATGCTTCGGCCTCAGAAATTCTTCCTGCTCGTCCCAGTAGATCGACAATGCAAACACAATGCTCTATTGCAACTGGGACACCAAAGTCAGTTGTAATTGAAGCAAAATACTTAAGACCCTCTTCTACAAGGCCGCCATGGCTACATGCGGATAGAAGTGAGACGAAAGTGACGTGGTCGGGTTTTGCTCCCTGTGACACCATTTCATCGAATGTCTCTCTGGCTCTCTGGAAGCGACCATGCCTAGCAAAAGCAGATATTAAGATATTCCATGATAATCGAGAACGATCTTTTGGCTCTGGAGTCAGTTTCAGAAGATCATTGAGTTCCCCACATTTTCCGTACATATCCATGGTAGCATTTGCAACAAAGTGATAATTATTGAAACTGAGTTTGATAGCTAAACCATGAAGATGTTGACCATCCTCCAAAATAGCCAAGTTTGCTGAAGCAGAAAGTGCTGCGGAGAGACTGAACTGATCGAAATCCACTTCAGCCCTCTGCATATCCAGGAGAAGTTTCAGAGCCTCCTCCCAGAGGCCGTGGTGAGCATTAGCAGCAACCATAGCATTCCAAGTTGCAGGGCTCCTGTTTACTAAAGCACAAAATATGGAATTACTCGAATCAAGATCACCACAGTTGGCATACATTGAGATGAGTGAGTTTCTAACATACGCATCTGAACCAAATCCACTAGATAATATATGCGCATGCAGGGGGGTTCCGTGCTTTAGAAGGTGGCTCGGGTCACGACAAGATCCAACAACATGTATCAGGGTTATGTAGTTTGGATTTGTCCCACTTTCCCTCATCAACTTGAATGTGTTTATTACCTCATCAACTTGTTCATTCTCAGCATAACCACCAATCAGTGCATTCCAAGTAACCAGACCTTTTTCTGGTATACCATGAAAAACTTTATTAGCTTCATGTGTCGTGCCATGCTTGCCATACATGGTAACTAGTGCATTCCCAACTACTTCATTCTCATGGAGCCCTGATGTGACTACAAGTGCATGCACAGCTAACCCTTCAGATACATATTCAGCATTTGTACACGCAGAACAAGCACTAGCAAAAGTAATAAAATTTATTTTATTTCCATATAGCAGTTCTCCCAACACCCTCAACGCCTCTAGGCTCTTGCTGGCCAAAACATAACCTGCCATCATGGAATTCCAAGAGATCAAATCCTTATGTGGCATACTGTGAAACAGCTTTTCGGCATCTTTGCATTGTCCTGTCTCAAAATACATACTAAGTAGAGTGTTGGACAAGCAGATATCATAGTCCAATCCAATCTTGAACAGCAAACCATGAAGCCCTCTTCCCCAACTCAAGTTATCCACACAATTGCACGCTGACAACACTGTAGAAAGTGTACTTTCATCTATTTTTCCTTGATTAAGACGCATCAAACGGAAGTATCTAGCCGACTCTTCAGAGAGCCCATTATGAGCAAACACTGCAAGTATCGAATTCCATGATATGGTGTCAAGTTCTTTCATATTATTGAATATATAACTGGCAATGTCAACCCTGTTGAAACCACCGAAAACGGATATAAGAGAGTTTGCAACAGACACATTTGTCTCGAGTCCCGACTTTGTAACATGACCAAGCACTTGATGAACCAGAAATTCATCATCAAGTGCTCCACAAGAACTAATAACTGTAGTGAAGGTATTCTGATTACAACTTGTTCCTTCACGCCTCATTCTCTGGTACAAATCAATCGCCTTACAGAATAAACCACTATTCGCACAGTTAACCATGAAAGAGGTCCAAGACACCACATTTCTTGCAGGCAATTCTTCAAAGAGGATCTCTGCATCAGAAACAAGGCCATACCCACCATAAAAATGCAAAAGGGAAGTTGCTACAAAAACATCGCACAAGGAACCAGTCTTCAAAACTAAGCCATGCATTTGCTGACCTTCAAGGAACATACTCCCCAACCTAGTAAACGCAGTTAATAGGCTCGGAACATTATAACCATTAAGCTCAAAACCTCGACGACATATCGCAAGAAACAGTCCGCAAGCATCTAGAATCAACCCAGCTTTCACGAACGCAGAGATCATGTTATTCCAAGAAGCTTCATCTCTTTCAGGCATTGTGTCGAACACGTGCTTGGCATACCTAATATTCCCAAGTTTCGAGTACATACATACCAATGTATTGGTGTGAAAAGTGCTTAAATGAGTCCATCCCTTCACGCACACGGCGTGCAATGATTTTCCCACGACTTCGTTTGTAATCAACGTAAAGCCTTTCTGAAAGAAGCCAGAAATTTCTGGACAAGGATTGCTCGTAATGCATTGTACCATACAGTTGTTGGGATCCTTTCTGCATTTAAAAGAGGAATGTGATGAAGCTGTGGTTGAGAATCTGAAGAAAGACTCAAACTTGAAAGGTGAGAGCTTCTTCTTGATGTGCCTAACCAGCATATAATCTTAGTAGCAGGAAGGCAGGAAAAATTCCTATTCTGTATTTAAAAACAATTAGGAAGAATGAGTTGAACAATGCGCAGACATCGCTTAGTTATGCAGTGAAGTCCAAAGCAACAAGATTTGATTTTCGAACTTTACAGGTTTAAAGAGGTAATGGAGAGTTGAATATGTTCCAAAGGCGAACTTTGTTCTGGGTTTTATAGTTATAATATTGGGCTGATTTCTTGATTTCATTAATTGCTTTTAGGAAAGTTTAGAAATTTATTTGCTCAAATGAACCAAAGCCCATTGAATATATGGGGTATAAATTAATCATTTGGTTCTATAATTACCTACTCCCACCATCCCACTAAAAGCGGCCACAAACAATCGGCATGGAGATTAAGAAATTAAAGGTTGTGTGTGAATGAAGTATGAGTGATGTATTTTAAAGGTAAGTATTTTTCTTTTTTAGAAAAATGACCACTTTTAGTGGGACGGCTCAAAAAGGAAACATGGTCAGCTTTGAATTTAAAAAAAAAACAAGTAGTTTTTCCACCCAGTCTAGCTATCTGTCTCTATATGGAGCATCTAGAAAGTAGAAATGTCTGATTTAGAATTTTTGGATAATATTGTTGTAAAATTCAAACGTGAAACATGGCTCAATTTCTTTCACAATATTTAAATATAAAGTCCATGTTCATAATTCCTCTGACTAAATAAGAAATTAAAGAAGATAAAGACTCTGAGGCGATTGACTTTGCAATGTCTGGTATAATTAGGAGTTAAGCATATGGAGGGCAAATAGGGGATTTCAAGAGTTAAATAATCATATATAACTGTAATTTGTAATGATGATTAAAAATTAGTAATCCATAACTAAATTAACTAAATATTAAAAAATTAGTTGAGTACCCTAAAAAGACCAATGTACAAAAATTGACAGACGCCAAGAAAGAAAAGTGGGTCAGGTGAGATCAAGTCTAGAAATTGAAGCTGCCATTATTAAGCGATTTTTAATTCATTTGTGAACTTATCTCTGCTCTCTCTCTATATATACTCCTTCTTCCTAAGTGCTAAGAGGTAACTGCAAATTCAAATATCATTTCACTTCACTTTCCAGAACAATTAAAGATCATATTATTTATACTGTTAATTCTTTCTGAGAGAGAAGGAAGGAGATGGCGATAGGTATAATGGGAGTGAAAGTAATCAGTGCTAAGGGCCTCAAACGTTCAGATTTCTTTGGTATAGGTATGTCATATGTGTGTGTGTACGTGTATATGCATCTTCATCTTCTTTATCTGCAAGAATAGTTTTTTGTTTCTTTTGTTATACCTGCAGCATACCCATAAGGGGCTTAAAGCTTATATTATTCCTCTACTTGATCATTCACATTGATAAATGACTCGACAGTGTAATATAATAAAAAACTTGCAAACAATAAATGTTGCAAAGAAATTGAAATTTTGTGGTTGTATGCTTAAATTTGTCTATTAATTATGATTTATGTTAAGAGGTAGGTTATAGTTTTGTTTAAAAAAAGTTGACAGCATATAGAGCCAAGTAAATAAAAGTACAGTCACAATAATCCGTGTGCATATCTGGTGGTCTTGAATATTGATTATAGCCTTGAAATCATGAACTAGATCAAGATGCATGTTAAGGTACAATCTGTAGATGCACGTTAAGGTACAACCTCTAGATGCATGGGCATCATCAGTATTCCAGTCAAACTAAATTAGGGTTAGAATATTAGATTAATCCCAGAAAACCAGCTTCACACGTTTTCTTAATTCAACTTGGAAAATTCTAAACCAACACTCAACCAAACGAACAAATTCGTATAATAATAATAATTCTTTTTGCCATTGAATATTGCAATTTTAATTTCCTTCAAAGTTGTAAATATATATGTAGCAGTATAATATTTTCTAAAAGATATTTAATGGATTGTGCAGGTAAGATAGATCCATATGTTGTGATTCAATACAGAAATGAAGAGCACACAACCAGTATTGCTCGAGGTAATTAATTAAACTCAACCATTTCAACCTTTTATATTGTTTCTTCATTTTCTTGCATTAGTAAATTAAAAATATACTTAAATTTCGTATGTCATCTGACCGTAATGTATACATCTATTTAATGTTAATATAAGTCATATGAACAAATAATAATTTGGATTAAATAACTTAAAAAATGCAGGACAAGGCACGAGGGCCGTGTGGAACGAAGAGTTCAAATTTAGGGTGGAATTCCCAACAATGGATGAATCGGAATCAGATTATTACCAAAATAATTACAAGCTTAATCTTCAAATTTTTGACCATGATACCTTCTCCAAAGATGACTATTTGGGTCATTCAACGTAACTTCCTATTTTTATCTCTTAGTATTTGATACTACATTTCTTAATTCAACTTATCTTTGCTTTTAACGTTTAAGTATGTATTTGTGAAGATATATACTCAATTAGCGAATTATGGCCCTGTTCGGTTAGTGAGTCACATAGTAGCAAGATTCGATCTTAGATTTCTATCTCAAGATAAAACTTATCAGAGGGCTAGGCTAAGACTCAAAATATTAATATTATCTATTCTAGACAGCATTTTCAAAATTTATCTTGTAACATAAGATAATTATGGTGTAGGTTCTAATCCTAGCAACCGAACCGAACTCCTCCTATACGTTTTAGATAATTTAATATCGACTCCTATATACTAGCATGTAGTTTGTCAATAGTTATATGTAAATGAGTAATTTCCCTTCAAACCTTGTGCATGTATTTTTAGAGTTTGGTTAATTGTTTAAAGAAAATGAATAAATGTGCAGGATATATGTGAAGGAATTAATTGAAGTAGGAGTAGAGAAGGGCAAAGCTGAGCTTGGCACACAGAAGTACAGGATTATTCTCGATGACCTTAGTTATCAAGGTGAAATTCAAGTTGCAATTACCTTTACTGCCAAGGTAATTATATCATCAGAAATTTAATATTTTTATTCTGAGTAGCTAGAGAGTATATATATATATAATAATATAATGTCGGAATATAATTCTCTAAATATATTTTTGTGGTGCAGAGTGAGGCTGAACAACCAAAGTACTCAGTGGAGAAAAGAAATACTAGTACTTACTACTGATCTCTACATGAGTCGCCAAAGATATTTGTAAAAAGGAGGCGATATAATTTTTATAAATTCTTGTCTGAAAATTAATATATTATTTTATTTCGTTGGTTATTTTTAACAAACTTAAAATCACAACACACAATCATGCGTGGATTGAAGCACGTAAAACACTAGCTAGTAAAATCTAGTTCTAGAAAAAACAACACAAACCGTAATACCAGGAACAATTATAGAAAAGTTATATTTATATCTCAAGTCATCAAAGTGCAAAATATCAATTGTGAAATTTACAACTAATTAAACCTAATGAGATGAGAGGAAATATTAATATTAATATGTCGCACCAACATCTTAATCGTTCAATTGAAATGAGGTGATCTGTAAATCCATTCATTCCCTATTTAATTACGATACATATGTCTGGATATTAATTAAACCATCAATATTCAATAGAACATGATCAGGTCTATAAATCGTTCAACGTTCCCCAAAGTTTGTTTGGCAATCCAAAGAAATGTAAGAAATGGATGTAATTAATACGTTGAGAGTATTTTCCTTATGAAGGAATTTACTGGCATTCTTTGAATTACTTCACATTTTTAGACTGAAAACTTATGAATCACGGGAAAATAGGGGAAAATAATAATGGAAATATATCTATTATGAACAAACTTTCATCGGCAAGCCGTCTTAGCTCAGCTGGTAGAGCGCATGGCTTTTAACCATGTGGTCGTGGGTTCGATTCCCACAGACGGCGTTTTCTATAATTTTATTTTGCTTCTCATATTTATAATTTATATTGTGCCAAATTTATTAAGAGAACTTATAAAATATTTAGTGGTTGGAAGTCGCTATAAAACAAAGTGTTAACTCCATTAGATGTAAAATGTATTTAGTCAAAATTTTCAAGCAACTGAGTAAGGAATATATTTCCGTGATAATTCCACTACTTATTTAGTTGCTTCATTTATCATATCACTGTTCATACCCCCACCAACAACCTAAGCAGTAAGCACCATTCCCTCAAAAATGAGGATAAAAGAAATAAATAAACAACCTAAGCACCCCATTTAAATTATAGGGTTTATTTCTTTTACCTCTCCACTGCAACTCATTTGATTCGCTTCTCAAATCATCAGACCAGTGTGATAAAATTGAACCCGTGATGAAATTGACAATTTTCCCTTTTCTTTTGACATTTATTTATTCACAATATTTTTTCATAAGGAGAGAAAAAAGGACAGTTGAAAGAATAGGTGGTTATGTGAATGTGTTAATAGCAATCATGGACTTCACGTCGATCACCTCTCTCACTCACTCCCTTCACATATGTGATATTCTTTAAAGTTTACAGCTTGTGAAGCCTGCTGCTTACTCATCCATCACAAACGGATTGCGCTTATATATTTATATTTTCCCTCCCACCAAACACAAACTGTTCTACACTTTGAATATTTCTCCTTCTCTCACTATGAAATTCGAGGATTTGTTGATGCAGCAAGGCGAAGATAAACAGACCAATAGTAGACTCCATCTTCAGCAACAGGTTAGTTTAATTAGGTTCCCTTATGTTACGTTGCAGTTCATGTCGAACTTGAGATTAATTTTAGAATATGTAATGAAGTGTGGGTACTAATAAGTAATAATTGCAGGTTGAAAGGTTGGAGGAAGAGTTGGATGGTGAGCTTCAGTTGAATAGGGTTTTGCAGTGCACGATGCAAGGACCAAGTGGCTGCTGTGAATCATGTTCAAGCCTTGCTCCCTTCCTACCTTTCCAGGTTCACCCTTTCTTATATTTTCACACAATAATTTGAATTTGTGTTAGTGCAGAATTTCATACTACATAATTTGTGAGTTACTTCATTGCACTCCTCTAGCAATCCAGGTTCATCATGTCTAAACAGTGGGAATAGTGAAAATAATTGATGGGGACATGCATATTAGTAGAGTCCCACTTATATAATGGTTTACAGGAAAATAGTATCAAAATCAACCCCAAACCAACATCATTAGTAAATATGATTTTTATTTTACTCAAGCTGTTCAGTGCTAACAAAATGTAAAGGAATGTAATCATTAATATGAATAATGGAAGTATACTGAATAACAACGCAGGTTCAAATGCTTCTGGCTGATTTAGCGTTGGTGGAAGAAGAGATAGATTGGCTGGAGAGAAAGGTGAAAGGCCTCAAATCGGACATACACCACGAGAAGCAGAAGAAAAAAGAATGGGAGGTACATCAGTTGAAAGAGTTCCAGCCGAAACTCGAGCAACGGCAACTAAGGAAGTTGCCGTCTAGGCGGCCCAACCAGATACAGCACAAGGAGAGCGATGCGCTTTCCGCATCACAAAACTACGAAAACAGAAGATACAGAATTCCAGGAGACAGGAAAGCATCTTTGGGTTCCTCCAAGGAACTTCAAAGTGCAACTTTCATGGGAAAATACAGTAAGAAATCCGAATTTCCCGTTGCTCTGAGTAGAGCTTCTGCCTTAAATGGCGACATAACTATGAAGACATCCACCTCTTCTGCTGTGGAAACAGAATGGGGAAGTGGGAATCTGAAACCCACACACAGTCGCCCAGTTCACAATCAAGTAGATACAGAAAGTGAAATCGTAAACCCCATTAAGCTCTCTGTGGATCTCATCAAGTGCTTGATAGGCATATTTCTCAAACTGAACCAAACCACATTTAAGAGCAAAGGATCATCCACTAACCTCTCGAAGCAGACCCTGACCTGCATCAACTCGAAAGGCTTGGTGTCCAAAGCCACGTTCAGCTGCAGAACGCCCGTGTTTCCATTCAGCGACAATGCATCACGTCTTGATCCATATGAAATATTGCCTGAACCTGATGCCAACATCAGAGATATTGGGCCATACAAAAATTTCATGCAAATAAAAAAATGTACACTGGACATGAGCCGTTTCTCTGAATGTCTTCCAGCCATGCGGAGACTGAGGTATGTACATGCAATTTTTACCCAATCGACATAACAATTCTGAGGTGCTTCTTTGTTCCATTCCAGGATCTTGATGCAGAAACTCAGCAAAGTCAAAGTAAACTACTTCAGTCACAAGCAGAAGCTGGCATTCTGGATTAACGTTTACAACGCCTCCATTATGAATGTACTGAAGAAATCTGAAGTGTTTTAACTTTAAAGCCCAAAACATTACAAAATCAATAGCATCATTATCTAAATACTTTTTTTGCCTCCATCCCAGGCATTTCTGCAACATGAGCTGCCATCCACACAGGAGAAACTACTCTTACTCATGAATGAGGTAACAACATACACAACACCAATGTAGATAGAACTGAAGCAGCTTCCTGCTTCCCCACGATCATTTGACTTAAAAGCATAATGTTGACAATGTGTTATCATCCAGGCTATGATTAATGTGGGTGGTTTCATATTCAAGCCTTCCACTATCGAGCAGTGCATCCTCAGACATCCAGCAGAAGCTAAACATGTACGTGAGCACACTCATATTAATGTCTCTATCAAGACCAAGAAACCAACTGCAATCTCTGTAATCAGAGATCAGCTATGCTATGATTCAGTTTTCTAGAGTTTCTTCACTCATGAGACATAATATTATTGAACTACAGGAATTAACCGACGAGAAGGAAATAATTATAAGGCAAGCTTGTGGTCTTGACTACCCCGAACCAAACGTCATATTTGCTCTCTGCCGAGGCAGCTGGTCATCTCCAGCAGTAAGTAACATTGCTAACATAACATTCTATATTCAACAAGTTTTAGCTGTCATACAAACTAAGACTAATGATTGCAGTTAAGGTTTTACGTGCCGGATGAAGTAATGAATGAATTAGAGAAAGCTAAAGTAGAGTATCTGGAAGCATCAGTGGGAATTACGAGCAGGAAGAAGATTTCAGTACCAAACCTCATGCACAGACACATGAAAGACTTTGCTGATGATATGGAGTCGCTTCTGGAATGGATCTATAGCCAACTACCTATAACAAGCGCATTGAAAAGATTGATGATGGAATGTCTAAATGGAGAAACTCAATCTCCATCACAAAAGCTGATAGAAATTCAGCCTTATGCCTTTGAATTCCGATACTTGATACCCATACAATAAAAACATCCCATATAGATTCCAGAAACAAAGTGAGAACCAAACAAATGAGATGATAAATTTTTTTACAGGAAATGTTACGGAGTTATTGTGCAATACAGTCGATCCTCCAATGAAGGCAGTAAAAAAATTATATCAAAATTAAGAAAAAAATTTGTTTTGATTCGATTTACAAAAGCACAAAGAGAGCATGTACATCTTCAGAAGTAAATCAGTCACTAACCATTTATACAATGAGTTCTTCATATACACTCCAATGCCAGAACATTAATTATTAAGAATTTAAGAGATAATTTCACAATGCAAAAGGCAAAAAAGATAAGCTTAAAGATAAGATGTATGTGCCAAAAAAATTAAGTACAACTCTGTTATTATCCAAAATTGTCCCATCACGGTGTTGGCTCTGCCAAGAAATTTACAATCCTGTTTAAAAGATTCAAACCAAATACAGTTTCTTCACAATTCAGTTTTACAGATACTTCAAGTGGTTCAGCGCAAGTACCTTTAAGGGTAAGAGTGACTAAACAAGGGATACGGTTGTTCAAGATCTCACCACTTAAGCGCAAGCATATACCAGATAAATCATCCAGGTTAGCAGCAACAGGCATCTCCAAAGACACTAGATATAAATTTGCGTTGCTAAGCATTTTTAATGAGAGCTTCTCACATATCATCAGGAAAATGTCTTTCTGTGGGGGTCCATCTTTATCATCCCGCTGGTTTATATGACCTGTAAATGTGCACCTGTTGCACAAATCAATGGAACCAATAATTATTCCATATCTGATCGATACTCAAAAAATTGAAAACCAATAATGTATATAAGGTCCAGCAGGATAATTCGATTTGGCACTAATAAAACAAAATAGTGAAATACACATGGAGAAATAATGCTGGTTGTTTTCTGAAAGAACATATGTGTGATTCAGCCTATACAGAAATATATACTTCCTCTGTCCCATTATTCTTGGCCTCAATAGTCAATAAAGTACTCATAGTTTTGGTCAAATGGGACCAAGAATAATGGGACGGAGGGAGTAGTAATTAAAAGGACTGAAACCTACGATCAACAGAAGTCTTCCGATAGTAGATAGAACTCCAAGCAAAAGTTTAAGCAAGACAAGTATATGCAGATATAGATAATAAATCATTAATAATTGAAAAGGGACTAACCTTCTGATATTTTCAAACATCCCCGGAAGTTGTGATTCTTTCTTTAGAAATGCTTCAATATCCATTGGCAGAGGTTTAACAAAGTAACCAATATCAGGTCGTAATTTCACTAGTTGCTTTCTGCCATCACACCACAAAACCAGCTTCAGAGGCAAAAGATGGTGTTCAAAGCGAACATGGATAATTCTATTTGTTGTTTGATCAGGGTTGAGTGTGTCTATCTCTTCCATGGGAACCAGTGTTGTTGCTTCACCATGAGACACCGGCACACTATACAACACGATGGGGAACATAATGTTGAGAGTACTAGACAATCATGTTGGATTGAAAACAATGAATGCTATTAGACTTGATTAAATAAAGTAACACATTATCAACACTTAGGTTAAAAAAGCACCCCATAATAAGAATAATAATGGAAATGCAGCTGAAAGCTATAGATAAAATCATAAGTTTGTGATTTAATTCACCAAAACCCCAAAGATAAAAAGAACAAAATATCCGATGCAAACAGATTATTTCTACTTATATATTTAAAGGTGTGTGTAACAGTGTAAGAGATAAAAGTTTATATATATCATCTTTGATGCAGAAGGCTACATTTCAAGCATCACATAAGCACGTCAAGGATATCTATCATGCAGCAGCGCATATAATAAAGCATGATTCCAATGAAAATATTCAAGCTATAGGTCAAAATACCTTTCACTAGGTGACTCGGATTTCTCTGAAGAATCTGGGCTTGGGTCAGATTTCTCTTCAGAAATGAATATATTGTGCATAGGCTCATCTGAAGTGTTCCTAAAAGAAACCTGTATGCATGCCAGTTCTGGAGATTCTTTTGATTCCTCAGAAGCATATCTATACATTACACCTAACCCATTTCCATTCACGGGATCTTGAAGTTTATATGACTTGGGTTTAACCAGCTTACCAATGTCCTTTATTGAGATTCTAGCCAATGATTTCTGAACATGTGCCACATTGGATGAATTCTGGCCTGAGCCAGAATTCTCATTCAACCAAGACTCGAGAGCTCCTTTTGACATTAATTCACTAGCATCAACCAATCCAGACGAACTATTTTCTACTGAGACATTGACATGATCTCTAGAATCAGGGGCATCATCTGAAAGATGAATTAAAGTACCAGCTTCTTTGTCTTCATCGCTATCAGATGCACTATTGTACCTGCCTCTACCATCACTAGAAATGGTACCAGAACTGTAATCTGATGTGTTCTCTTCATCCAGAGAACCTGACACTGCATCAGAATCATCAATTTCATTTGACTTGGGATTGTATTGCCCATCAATTGGGGAATGGCTGGTCTTATCATCTGCAAAACTACAAGGTTCTGGGAGAGGTTCGTATCCAGGAGCTGCATGAAGTACTATCTGTGAAAGAGAACCAGGAAGATAAAACCGATAACTAAATGATTCTGATGGCACTTTTTTTGTTCCCCCAAATATGTATTCAGCAAGTACATGTGTGAGATCACTTAAGTCAGTTAGGTTCTCTACTTCTTCCAAATAATTGAATCCCTTGCATTGTGATAAAAGATTCTTCAGAACACGACCACGATCGCGAACATCATAATTCAAGTCACATTTGGCTAGTTCAAGAACATAACTTATGGCTGATTGCAGTTCAGACATATTATCCACTTTGGCACGTAGTAGAACCTGGAGAGTTATGAAGATAGATTTAGGATTAACCAGACGTGGATTAGTAAATGGTGTCCGGACAAATTCAAATGAAAAAAGAACTGAAGACATGGATTAGTCCAGACAAATTGCCTTTACAAACTAACCACCATTTCTGGTATTGCACATGAACTTTAAAATCTGACCCACAATACACGAACTACCATTTTTTCGTAATTGAATACATCGGGTTATATTTTAGTCAAAATCATGCATACGTGGACCCGATTACACACGTGGGGTAGGTACAGAGGAAGTTGTTATTGATTTTTACTAATCGGGCTATATCAACCCCACCCCCACGTGTGTAATCGGGTGCACGTATGCATGATTTTGACTAAAATATAGCCCGATGTATTCAATTGCAAAAAATGGTAGTTCGTGTATTGTGGGTCAGATTTTAAAGTTCATGGTGCAATACGAGAAATGGTGGTTAGTTTGTTTGTATGTATATATATATATACTTGTTGTGATGATAATAATTTGAGTATAAAGGCATTAACGTCTTTCCAGAGAGTTATCTGATAAGAATGATACCTAACCAATTTAAGTACTTATATAGACCCAGATGAAGATAGTGGACGCAACTAAAAGAACTATTCTAGATGAATACCTTGACACAGGCATTAAGGATCTGGAGCTTTGTTTCAACTGATTCCAAGTTAAAGCGATGAGCAAGGTACTTGAATATTGTGGGTATCATCTTAGAGGTGAGAAATCCAATGTTGCAGTATTCACCCAGCATCCATATGACCATTGCACGTGCTGCGGGTGCAGACATGGAATCCAAACTTCGCACCAAATGAACAATTACCTTCAAATGATGCTCAGCTTTAGATTATGAAATTTCTTTGTAGATGGAAGAGAGAAATAAGACAGCAGTTCATTCAAATATGTATTGGTGAAAGAGGCAGGAAAAGCATTTTAAGTAACTAGTGAAAAATTAACCAATGCAGCATATAAGAAATTCCATCATGAACCCAAATTTAAATAAAAAGACAGAAGAATGTTATTAAAAAATATGCCAACATTCATTTATTATTTCCACGACAAGCATCTTCTAAGATTGTGCAGCGTCAAAAATTGCTACTCAAATTCATCACAGATAGATAGAAGATTAAAAACACATATCTGAAAAGAAAACAATGTCTCTACAATCACATATTCACATCATGATCTGTTTAAGATAAGGATATGCAGCTATTTGTTAGATGCCTACATATAGAAATTATAATCATATACAAATAAACATAAAAAATGGATTTAAAGCAAACCAAACAGGAAATAAGAGTTTGACAAACTTACTCTTTCATGACTGTGAGGATCTTGTTTTATGATTGCCATGATAGACTTGATTACTTGAACGAATAAAATTTCTTCTTCAGCCATTGATGCGGAAGCCCTATTTGAAGATTCTGAAAAATGAATTACATCAAAGAATTTTCAGAAGTAAAGTTATGAGCATACAGATCTATAACGGAAGTCACTAGAATAGCAATTACCTGACAAGGCCAGAAATAATAGTGCTTCCAAACATGTATTGGCGACCTCAGTGAGCTTTGTAGCACATAAACCAATTGCAGCCACAGTATCAGCAGCAAACCTCCTGTCTGGATCTCTAATATAATCCTAATTATAGACTAATAGATAAGAATCATTACTTTAAAAAAATCCATAAACATCTAAACTTCAATACAGTTCAAAGAGCCATTACATCTGACTTATCAACAAAGCCAAACCTAAATACGGTAGAATATCCTATTAGGACATGAGAACAAAAATATGGACAATTGGACACAGAGTGAAACAAATCTACATGGACGCTATCAGTAGAACATTGAATCAAAACTATATCAAGAAAACTGAATCTAAAGCATCATTTTGAGTTGGAAGAATATACATATATACATATATATATATGTATATATATATATATATATATTCAGGAACTGTAAGCATCGAGATAGTGAATGAGGCCTGACAACAGCCTTCTACTAACCAAAGCAAGAAAATACTGGTGAGAGTAACAAACGAAAAAACTAATTCCAGAAACACATCAGATTATTTTTCAACAAAACATCCAAATATATTTAAGTTGCTACACATTTCCCATTCAAACCACCAAACCATTATTTGAAACAATTTATCCAAATCTTGCCAACAATAAGACCAAAACTGTGTAATTGTGGTACCAATTACCAAATCATCAGGTTCCTTAGATTGAAGGACAAACAAGCTGTAAATGCAATTACCTGAAACTCCAGAAAAATAGAAGATATTGATGACTTTGTAGCTATAGTCGAAAGTATTTCAAGCTTCAGAGTTTTTGTTCGATATGAATCTGAAGAGCTGATGAAGAAATCTTCATAATGTGGAGAAAACAGAGATGGCATTGCTTTGGCGAAGACCTGAATGTTGCAAAGGACCTGTACATGGAAACATAGTGCAGAGTTCTCAAGAAAGACTACAATTGGTTCAACTATGATGTGATGCGCTGCATGCACATGATCATAAGTAGAGTCACCTAGATGGCTACATCTTCAGATTTATATAAACCGCGGCTAATACTACATGTTTGATCTTACGCATCCATATCTGCAACTAGAGTTTTTTAACAGGTCAGTTATCAGAGCCAACTAAATGGTAAAAGGACCTAAACAGAGCCAACTAAAGACAAGTGCAAGATCATAATAGTGAAAGCTGCTAAGTTAAATTAAGTTTTCCTCGAATGGATTATGATGGAAGACATGAATACAAAATTGCACATAGTTAAAAGTGGAATCTCATCAGGACAAGAACCACGAATCCAATAGACCAATTAATCTAACATTTAGAACCAATTAAAAAAATACATGAAAAATGATAGACAAGCTAGATACAGTAATATCCGGAGTTTAATGCAAGAGAGCGCAATTATATGGCTAAATTGATAACAAATGGACATAAGAAGAGAAAGCTCAATGAGTGAGTTAAGTTACAGAAGATTAATCTAAAGATGTATTACCACATATTTCGAGGAGCTTGATGACCTCAACAGAAATAGTAAAGGCTTAACAATCTTTTGAATGTCTTCCTTTGGTGCCATAATCCAGTGAACCCCAGCAGCAGCTAACACGACAGCACTATTATAACTCCATAATAATGGTGACGTGCACTGCAACAAGATCTTCACATCATCATTGCTTTTTGCAGAAGTAACGCATGAACCATCCAATCCAAGGGCATCTTGATTTACATGCCCCAATTGAGATAAATACTTATCCGGTCCTTCAAGGTAACTCCTAGATACTATATTTACAATCTCAGTACATATGTCAAGGCTGGCACTGTCAGAGGGTTTTCTTACTGTAAGATGAGGTTCCAGATCATCCTCCTCCAGACTATGATTAGCCAGATCATCAGAAGATAACATTAGGGATTCCCTAACTAACCCGTGTTTTGCAATTGCATATCTTAAGAGAATCCCAATCAAGACAATCTGACCCCATTCTTCTACATCTGGAAGAGTCTCACACAATCTTTTGTAATTTCTTCCAATCAGGGAGAAATTATTAGGACATATAGAAGCAAAAGCAGAAGCAGCAGCACCAACTACTCCAGGATTGTTGTCCTTTAGCAATATTCCAACACTCTGCCAGCCAATAATTAGTAAAAAAACAGTTAGAAGTTACATAAAACCCTGTGAATGAACGGAGTTCTTTACAGCAAGAGATGGTAATCATATTTATAAACTGACTCAAACTAAACAATATTCTTGATAGAAGCAGGCAAACTAACTGAAGGTAGTACAATGCAGTCTAGCAAGTGGCATAGTGAGTCCTAAAGTGGAATAAATTAAATGTTCAAATTCGGAATATTATTTTCTTTTTTGATATTTTGCATATTTAATTGTCACATTGACTAGAAGTATATTAAATTAAAGTTCTCCATAAAGAGATGTAAGTGTTCGCTCTGAAATATGTATGATCAACTCAAAAGGTTCCTCCACTTAAATTAGGACGGCAATCATTTTTTTTCATACAGTGACCACATACTGTAGTAAAATAGAATACGAAAATCTTCTACATAAATCTAGCAGATACATACATATATATATATATAGAGAGAGAGAGAGAGAAGTTACGGTATGAAATTCAAGAAAAAATAATTTTATTCAAATATGATAAGAATACAAGAATAACCAGGAAAAATAAATCACTGGATCATGCAACTAGACTGACCTCTTCAATTGCTGCTGTGAGTTCTTCCAAGCGCAGATCATGCAACTTTGGAAGAGCAATGGCAGCACATTTTCTAACATATACAGATGGATCTCGCGCACATTTTCCCACAGCCACCAAAACAAGTGGCGCAATATCAAGCAGGCGAATCCCTGCCATGGTACGGAGAGCCCATGCTCTCACCAGAGGATTTGGATCCCCCAAATCCTTCTGAAAATAGTTAATTGACAACAAAGCTTCAGTCGGCCGCCTACAATGCATAGAAGCTCACATCATTCAAATGACACCTTCACATCATGTCACTACTAGGACATTTTATATGACAAAAAAGATGATTATACATTTATACAACAGTTTGAACTTAAGCCTAATTTTGGAAGTGCAAATTCAACTCATAAACTATAGCATACTTTTCAGCGTAATGCAGCAGGTACAGGTACACTAGCTTCTTAACTTCCAGCGACTGAGACGCCACGTTTTTCACCACCTATGATCCAAAACAAGCAGCCATCAATCAACATGTAGCATTCAAAACGAGCTCGAAACTGATTAAATGATCAAATTCGTATAGCAATAAACTGAAGCCGGCACGAAATGAATCCGTAGCATCGAACAGACATAGACCCTCCTTTAAAATCCAAATCCGCATATCCGATGCATTTGAGTATGACAAAATCGGAAGCGGACAAACCTGAGGGAAGTAACTAGAGACATCAAAGCCCTGAGCAATGAGCGCGAGCAGGCGCTTGAGCGCCTCGCACTTCTCGGATTCGAACTTACTGTCGAGGAGCGGCATAATGTTGACGTCATCGGGATCGTCGTACAGGTGTGCGTCGGTTCCGATCCGGAACACCATCGTCGACGCCTTGCTCAGCGACTCCGCCGTCGCGCCGAATTGTGTCAGCATATTTCAAATTTTAGTTTAATTTTCCCCTCGTGATTTTGATCTCTGCCATATAATTCGATCGCGTT
Source organism: Leonotis leonurus (assembly GCA_026898415.1). NCBI lineage: Eukaryota > Viridiplantae > Streptophyta > Magnoliopsida > Lamiales > Lamiaceae > Leonotis > Leonotis leonurus. The sequence goes on from JAPKLX010000010.1 coordinate 2,110,812, forward strand.
CAACGGTTTGATGTCTGATCGGAGATTTGTGAAGATGAGTCTGAACCTTGCGGTTTTGATAATATCAATTAGCTCACTCGAATTTTTATAGTTTAGCATTTTAATCCCTTACTTTTTAATGGACTTGCAATTTGCACCTTATTGCTTTTTATTATTAAATCAAATCCCAAAAAAATATTTTATACAATATTTTTATTTTCATACGAGTGCAAAAATAAAAGATGATATTAAGGCCATCTCTGTGGTGTGAGTTTTAGCAGGTTATGTTAAAACTGTACATGTTTGCTGAGTTAAGTTTTGAATAATCGAGTATATTGTTTTGTATGATTGTTTAGAAGTTATATGATGAGTGATAAATTTTTGAGGGAATTCGTTGTTTGCCTCTAATTTCGACGAAAATGATATTTGGAAAGGAGCTAGACATTTAACAAGAACGGATAAGAGTGAAAAAAAAAATGAATCCTAATCAACTAAATTAGGCGAATTGGAGGCTTCCCGTAAGTTTCAAAACTAAACATTATAAGGGTTAGTTTGGTAGTTTGGTTAGATTTCGTTATGTATAATTTATTTTGAAGGAAAAGATAAAATAGAATAATGATATAATTTTGTTGTTTGGTAAAAAAATTGATAAACTTTACGTATCAATTAGATTATATGTAAAATTACATTTCTATTCTCATAATTAACATAAATAAAATTACCAAAATAAGTCCACAAATGTTCATAGTAGACGTTGGAGTTGCATAGACGACGAGGTGGTGGAGTTGCAGAGGAGGCGGTGATGGTTGACTACACTATGCGGAAGTGAAGAAGAGAGCATTTAGAGAAATGATTAATTTTGGTGGAGGAGACGAAATGGGTAATTTTGGAAAGCACTCAAATTTGAATTATTGGTCGCAAATAACTTATAACCTGCCATTTTTGGTGGGTTATGTTTTAGGTGTTATAACAGTATTTTGCAACGAGCCTTGAGTTTTAAATCGGGCCGAATAAATAACAAAATGAAACTAACAAACACAAGAAACAAGAAGTTAATTTATCATAACCGAACAAAACAATGCTACCAAACGGACCCTAAAAGTTTTAATATGGGGCCCTAAAATTATACTCCCTTTCTGTTAAAATACAATGTTACCAAACATACACTTTTCTTGAACAAAACTAAATCATCTAAAAAAGATATACCAAATAAGCCCTAAGGGCTTACAAATATTAACACACGACCATACCTAGTTAGTATATTTAACATTTTATCACATAACAATCAATATGATACTATATTAATTCTCATAAAAAGTTGGATTATAATTGGTGGGGTACGTTAGACTCGCGTAATACAAGGACAACGTTTGAAGGCCCGTATAGCAAATTATTTTGATGTGTTTTCTTAAGGTAAGTGTTATATCGTGTAGATTAATGACATACGCGTTAGATATTAAATTAATAAGAATAGATATTACACTTGATCTAAGTCAAAACACGGTAGAATCTATCCTACTTTGCGTTTATTAAAGCAAAAGTTAAGATACAATAATGTAAACAATTTATTTAACTTGTTTAAATTTTTTAAACGATAATTATAATATTATATTATTTATTAATGTTAATCATTAAAATTATAAGGTTGGTTAAAAACAAATTAATAATAAAATATTATACTTTTTTCAAATAATAATTAAAAACTAATAGTGTAGTGGTTCATTCTCAACCCTTATTTCAATCGGGTGATGTAGGATGAATTTTTCAGCCAAAATACTGATAAATGTATAAATGATAATTAACCAACTATGCAATAACTACAAGAGTTATTGGATGATAATTTGGTAACGATCGTACATAAACGTACAGAAATGCTATTAATATAGAAGTGTAATCAAACTGAATCGAATTAACTACCATAATATTCGATTCATATTTGATTCGATAATAAATACTAAAATTTTTCAATTTAATATTGTTAAGTATATTACTCCATAAGAAATAATGTATAATTTTTATTTTCGCATATTTGTAAAACTTATTCACACTATCACTATTAATAAATTAATAAATACTACTTCATCCGTCCTGCTAGATTAGACACGTTTTATACTTAATTTGGTGTAATATTTTAATCAAATGTGTCTAATCGAGCGGGACGGAGGAAGGATATAACAAACAATATAAAATTCTTATTATAGGCATAAAATATTTTTTTTCTGTAAAAATGCATATTTTAATTATTAATTAGTATTAAAAAGTGATATGTTTTTAATTATTTCTCCAATGTCAAATTTTTTCCTTGGTATAAGCATTAATAACAACCCTAACATTTATGGAAGGTGGAAATATATTATATTAGGTGTAAAAAACCATTGGAAAATCAAACTCGAGTCGAACGTTTGATTCGTGGACTCGTCACTCTTTAGCTTAATGCTATTTTTCATCTGATTCATTGCTCATACCCCCGCACAGTTCCCAGAATTTTGGTTTCTTTCTTTTAATGCGATTTTACTTCAATTTTTGTTTGGCTGGTAACCCGATTATTTTTTTTTTTCTATGAATGCAATAAGTTTTAATGGATATTGTTGCTGAAGATTCGGCTGTTATTGGAAATCCTAGACTCCGAATACATTTTCATCAAAATTCACAAATATTTTCTTAATTCATATGCAAGAATGTGGTGTGTAATTACGCATGTATATTTGCTACCCAATTCTGCCAGTGTATGTACCATTTCCTTGTGCTTTAAAGTCTGAGCTTTTGATGAACTGAGATTTTTTCTAATTCTTATATCTTTATTTTTGGCAAATGTAGTGGAATGTGGTGCATGCTATGCCGAATTCGGCACAAAGTTGAGTTTCTTATCTTGTTGTGATTATTTGGGTACCATGCATGTACGATTTATTCGGAGTGCATTGCAGATTTGGTAAAAGAATAAAGAACAGCTTCCATGGAGAAATTGGGTTCCTTTTTAAATCTGCATTACCTTCATGTAAAAGGTAAATTGATTCTTTTTTTCTTACTAAGTTGCAAAATTCAAGTGTCTTGCCTAAAATTTTTGTTCTATTCCCTCCTCCTTGTCTTATGAATGGTGAATTTTTTATTGACAATCATACTATACAGCAATATATCATATATGACTATGATTGATGGCTTTAGAGGTTACTGTTCTTGCAGATAATTGATACACTTCAAATTAGGTGAGTTTCTGTTCTTAGCCTCTTGCTATCATATGAAATCTTCAATCCATTTGTCTCATTTTTGGTAGTGGTTTGACTAGAGTGATATTCTGATGGATGGAGTGTGGGAATATATGGAGCTGAATCAGCTGATGGAAACTCATCCGAAGCAAAATGACACTGATTCTGGCTGCTATACAAACAACACATACGTGAAGAAGATGTACGAGGCATTGAAGAAAGGTAAATACCAGGTTATGTTATCTGATCAGGCTTACATGTGCCCTTACTGCCATGGGAAAACAAAACGATACTTCCTGTACAAAGATATCCTCCAGCACGCAATTGCAATTGGAAATTGCAATACCAAGAAAAGGACGGAAAGAGACAAGGCCAACCACTGTGCACTGGTTAAGTACTTGACAAGTGACACAGATGCTGGAGCTGGTCATTCAGTGCCTTCGGATGAGGTAGATGTTGTTGCAGGACTTGACCATTATGAGGGGTTTGTCTGGCCTTGCATTGGGATTATTGTCAATGTATGTCATTATGTAGGGGGGTTTGGTACTGACTTGAGAGATGAGTTGGCAAGTAGAGGATTTAATCCCACCCGATTGCTGCACTTGTGGAATCAGCAAGCTCATTCTGGAATTGCAATTGTTGAATTTGATATGAATTTTACTGGATTTATTAATGCATTGTCTTTCGAGAGAGAATTTGAGGCTAACCATCATGGGAAGAAGGATTGGTTGACAGGGGATGCAAAGAAATCTGATCTTTATGCATGGGTAGCCCGGAAAGATGAATATACTCTTAATAATGTTGTTGGAGAACATCTACGCAAGATTGCACATCTTAGAGTATTATCTGATATCATGGGAGAAGAAGCCCGAAGGACCAACGCGTGCCCTTACTGCCCTGATACAAGAATGCGAGACTTCCAGTATTTAGATCTTTTGCAGCATGCAAGTGCAGTGGGCAGATGCATTTCATTGAGAAGGACTGCAAGAGACAAGGCAAATCACCTTGCATTGGCTAAGTACTTGGAAAGCGACATAGTTTCTGGACCTAGCCCTTCAAAACCTTCTCCAGAGGTACATGACCTTGCGCGGACTAAGCAATTTAAAAGTGAAAGATCACACGGAGCTGGTGCTTCAGAGCCTTTTGATGATGTAGATGTCCTGGCAGACCATGACCACTATGAGATGTTTGTCTGGCCATGCATTGGGATCATTGTCAATATCCCTACTAGCTTTAGCAATGGTCATTATGTGGGTGAGAGTGGTGGTGAATTGAGAGATCAGTTGGTAAGTAGAGGATTTAATGCCACCAGAGTGCGACCTGTGTGGAATCACCAAGGCCATTCTGGAACTGCAATTGTTGAATTTCGTATGGATATTACTGGATTTACTAATGCCATATCTTTTGAGAAATATTATGAGGCGAACCTCCATGGTAAAAAAAGTTGGCTGGCAAAAGATGCTAAAAAGTCAGATCTTTATGCATGGGTAGCTCGTGCAGGTGAATATAGTTCCAATAGTATTGTTGGAGAAGAGATACGGAAGATTGCACATATTAGAGCCTTATCAGATATTATGGGAGAAGAAGCTCGAAGGACCAACACATGCCCTTACTGTCCAACCACAAGTAGACGAGGCTTCTTTTATAAAGATCTCTTGCAGCATGCAAGTTCGATAGGCACTTGCAATTCAAAGAAAAGGACAGCAAGAAACAAAGCAAACCACCTTGCACTAGCTAACTTCTTGGAAAGAGACATAGTTAGTGGGACTGGCCCCTCAAAGCCTTCTCTGAAGGAAGGTGCCCTTGCACTGGCTAAGTCCTTGAAAAGTGAAAAATCTGCTGGAGATGGAACCTCAAAGCCTTCTGGGAAAGTAGATTCCATCGCAGAGCTTGACTTTTTTGATATGTTTGTCTGGCCATGGATTGGCATCCTTGTGAACATTCCTACTAGCCTTAGGGATGGTCTATATGTCGGGCAAAGTGGTAGTAAAATGAGGGATTGGCTTACATGTAGAGGCTTTAATCCTACTAGAGTACGAGCTTTGTGGAATGATGAAGGCCATTCTGGAACTGCAGTTGTTGAATTTCATAAGGATTGGCTTGGGTTTGCCAATGCCATGTCTTTTGAGAAAGAATATGCGGCTGATCATCATGGAAAGAAAAATTGGCTGGCAAAGGATGAAAAAAAATCTGATATATACGCATGGGTTGCTCGTGCAGATGATTATAATTCTAATGACATTGTCGGGAAGCATCTTTGCAAGTTTGGAGATCTTAGAAGCATTTCAGATATTATGGAAGAAGACACTCAGAAGACCAACAAGCTTATATGTAGCTTAACAAATGCTATTGAGGCAAAGAAAATACTATTGCAAGAGACCGAGAGTAGATTAAAGGAGACAGAAAGCTCTCTTCACCAATTAATCAAGGAAACAGATAATACTCGTCAAGTTTACAATGAAGGTTTTTCATGTATAAAGTTTGGATTTCTTCCTCATACCTCAACATTACATGGCGTTGTATACCTGATATACCCTTTCGTGTTGATTAGAGATAAAAAAGATCGAGTCAAGTGCCCGAGATCATTTTAGGAGGATATTCAATGATCACGAGAAGCTGAAATCTCAGCTAGCAGTTCAGAAGAGAGATCTTGAGCTCCGAGATCAAGAACTGATGAAAAGAGAGACACACAATGAAATCGAGAGAAGAAAGCTTGCTGAAGACCTTGAACAGGTTTTGTAAATATTTATTACTTTTAATGGTCTATAGCTGTATCTTCAACTTTTATTGGGCTCAAGCCAATTTACAGAAAGAAGATAGTATTTCCCCTATGTCCTGCAATGCAAGCCATTATTAGCATGTAGTGTTGGTTTCCACACTGTATAATTTCTGAACCAAAATTAATTCCTTATCTGCTGTTGTTCTTTTAAAGCAAAGTGAATCACTACTGAGAAGAAGTGGCCTCCCATTTTGCAAATTTTTTACATAACTTTCTAGTCCTGATTGTCAACTGATTATAGACAGATAGCTATGTTTATTTTTGGTGTCCTGAGAGTATGAAACATGTTGATAGTTTGGTGTTTCTTCCTGATTCCTGATTCCTGTTATCAATTTTCCATTGGCTATATATGCTTGATATTTTCTATTAGAGAAGAATTCACAACGTATCCCATTGTTAATTATATGATTGGGTAGTATGCTAAGTTTAAGTAAACTGAAGACATGCATTATACATCTCTCTATAGTCTGCGTGATCTTAAATTTTCATATATTCTCAGTTTAGTTTGTAAATTTTGGAATGCTTAGCAATGAAAAGATCTTATATTTTCAAAAGGAATGATGAGCTTTCTGCTTTTATGAAATCTATATAGATAGTACATATGTTGCACTCTGAACCTCTGTAAGGTTTCCATATTCTGTACGAGGGAAACATCCTTCTCACTCTGCTCTTACATTGACATCATTCTATTTCATCGCACATAGATCTATTAAGTCATCAAACCTTTTGGTGAAAACTGTATTTTTTTTGAGCAGTATGTCCTATAATCATTTACTCTATCTGTCTCACACAAGTCTTCCTTTATGATCATTTTTTTACACAGAATGCAGTGAAAAGTTGCTCTCTTCAAGTTGCTGCTGAGGTACGAAGAAAGGCTGATGAAAAAGTAATGAAGTTGGCTGAGGAACAGAAGGTATTGAACTATTCCCATTTCTGTTACAATATTGACTGGACTTGATCCCCACATGAAGTTCACACAATTATGGTAATGCGTGCTGGGCTTTGTAATTTCAGAAACAAAAGGAGGACCTACGTAAACGAATTGTTTTGCTAGAGAAACAACTGGATGCAAAACAAGCATTACAGCTTGAGATTGAGAAGTTGAGGAGTAACTTGAATGTCATGAGGCACATAAGATATGAAGGTGATGCTGAAGTGTTACATGAAGTTGAGTTGTTGCACAAGTCCATGAGAGAGAAGGAAAGAGAGCTTGGAGATTTAGAAGCAATAAACCAAACTTTAGTTGTACAGGAGCGCAAGCGTAATGATGAGCTACAGGATGCACGTAAAGAATTAGTTAATGTTAGTTGTATAACTGTTCTTACATAGAAACTAATATTGCTCCTCAGCATGCTTGTCATTTGCTTTTGCCATTAGATAATCTTATTTCTACAGTCTCCGGTAATCCAAAGATTATGTTTTCGAGGAGACACTGACTACAAAATCTAGGAATGGCTCACAAGAAGTTGTTTTTCCAGGACTTGAGAGACATGTCGATAAATGCTCATATTGGTGTAAAGAGAATGGGCGAACTTGATAGCAAGCCATTTCACGAAGCAATGAGAAGGAAATATGGCGACAGTCAAGCAGATGAAAGGGCCACGGAGTTATGCTCATTATGGGAAGAGTATCTCAGAGATCCTGAATGGCATCCTATAAAGGTGGTCGATATTAATGGCAAGCATCAGGTATACTGTTAAAGTGCATTTAAAGCAAGCAAATAATTTGCTTTCTATTTGTTTTATATCTCTATTTCCCTGTTGGCTCCATCATCCCTTTCTATCCTTGCTAATTTCATATTGTTTTCTGATTCATTCTTCTTAGTTCTTTTTCTTCTTAGCTGTTGACAGAAGATGAAAAGGGATGAATTGTGCAAGTACTGTCAGTAGTTTCTGAAATACTCCTTGTTCTTTGTTTCAGGCTGTGATAGATGAAGACGACGAAAAGCTAAGAGACCTAAGAGAACATTATGGTAACAAAGTTTACAACGCTGTGACAGCAGCTATCTCTGAGATAAATGAATACAACCCGAGTGGAAGGTACGTTACATCAGAATTATGGAACTACGAAGAAGGAAGGCGAGCTACCCTCAAGGAAGGAGTCGGGGTTCTGCTTAAGCATTGGAGGTCCTACAAGCAGAAGAATAGGTAAAGGGCTGGCTGTTGTACCATTACTAGTTCAGAGTAGTTCGCTGTTGTACCATTATTAATTTATTACTACTTCGAGGTTTTAATCTGCCTCAAAATGAAGAGGTACAAGGCTAGTCTTGGTCTTTGCTGTTGCCTGTTATGTTACTGGTGGTAGAAAATGATGTTGTAACGTTTAATAAAAATTTACATTGAAATTTCATAGAATAATAATCTGACTTTTTCACTTTTCAGTTTATGTGATAATAAATTAAATTCTTTTCTCCCAAACACATCGAATCCTATTCTTTTTTTATATATTAAATTTTGTAATTTCATAAATTCCACACTTACACTTGACTTTTGACTTGATGATCGTTAACCTGGGGACCTTAATTAGGCACATCAATTTGAATTAAATAGCTGCTTTTTGTGATATCCGTTAAAATGTTTTGAATTAGACCTTTTCTTTTTATGAGTAGGTTAATCTATTTGAAGTCCATCTTATAACTTGTTTACAAACTATATGGAATTAATAAATGCACGTGTCCATATTCAACTTATGAAAATGTGATTCTTGATTTTCGTATGTAACATCTTGAAAATCACATAACAAAGGTAAATTATTTATCAGAATAGCTAAATGTTGTCTGTTGAGTATATTGACTATGCAGTGTTGGTAGGATTATAATTTAAACTCGTAGTCATTAAATTACTACAAGAAGTTCAGACCTCCATATCAGTATACATAAACTCTCCATTTCTCTAAAATTTAAAAGTTTTTTTTTTCTTTTTATAACATACTATCCAGCACAAAATAGTTTAAATGAGACAAAATATAGTGAAATCCTCTTTAAATTAAATAATTTTCAATATCATCATAACTATTAGTACTATCCCTTAAATTTAGTATTGAATAAGTTAATAATCTCTATAAAATAATGTAAAATTTAACTATCTTAACATAATGACTATGTAGACACTTTTAAAAGATAAATAATAAATATTAACATAATAATATTTGAGTTTTATAATCATATTGTTATTTATACGTGATATTTAATATTTCTAAATTATATATATATATATTATAAATAAATAATATTCATATAACCCACATAATTTTAAATTTAAGTAAAAAAATATTTATGAAAGTTTATATTTAAAGTAGTTAAATTTTAATATTATTATATTAACTACTGAAATTAACAAGTTTGAAATCGGAGTCCAAGTCCATATTCACATCTCCTTTTGGCGTGTTATTAGCTGTTTTGAGAAGTCAGCAGTACACATATATCTATGATGGTATTTATCCAATTATATAACACGATTATTTTAAATTTATAAAATAAAATAAAATAAATTAACGAATGATTGAAAAACTATTTGAATACTATTATTTTAGGATCGAAGATACACTATTAAATTGACACACGTGACACGACCGGGTCTTCTAATTTTCTTTTCTTTTCTAATTGTGAATAAATTGTGAAAAATTGAACACTGGATCTTCAATTCAAGAAAGTTCAGTACTCGAGTGTTCCAACACACATTAACACCTGATATAGTTTTGGGCTGATAATGATTAATAGATTGTGACGTTTTCTTCCTGCTCAATCATATTTCTATATACGTACGAGGTTCGTATCTTCAAACCTTCTATTTCTAGTCATTCTTATATTTTCTTCCACTCACATCAAATTGGATCCTTTTGCATTTGTCACAATATAGCAAATGCCAAATGCCAAACGCCATAGAAGTCTTTGTTACTCCTTCCAGTAAACTTAATTGGTTTTCATTGTTTTCTAAATATGGGTTGTAATGTTGTATGTTAAGACATGAACAACGTCTTTCACTGTATTTTGTTTGATCTAATCTGGCAATTTTCAAGACTTGAAGGTTCTGAAATTCAATTAATTGACAAAAATTAGTCTTATTTCATTTTAGAAGAAAGAAAGTATATGATTATAGATGTCAACTATGTGCAAATTTACTCACACAAAGCACGATGCGCCACGTGGCATACCATTTCTGACAATATTATATTTACAATTACATTTTCGCACATATATATATGGATGTAGAGATGTGTTTAGAACTGCGCCGTTGAAAGCAAACAAGTCCATCCTCCAATAAAACCTTCCTCCAAATTTACTAATATTTTTCTGCAGAATCAAACAGCTATACGGTGAATCGCCTCGATTATTCGTCCAGGTAAACTCACTTCTGTTTCTATTTTCAGTTCTTCTTCCTTCTATCTCTTTCTACTTAGATTGTTGTCATTTCCTATTCATTATGAATCTGTTGCCGTTTCTTATGATTATGTATTTTCAGATTTAAATCCTTTCTTTTTTGGTTAAGTGGTTATGATGTTTGTTCGAAATGTTAGTAATGAAAGTTAGCGAGCTAGGATCTGATCGAACTTTGTGTTATTCTGGTCGATTGGATGTCATAATTAAGGTTTATTTTAGTAAGAACAGTTCAATTTTGGATTTGAATACTTATTTTCTCCGATGATTTCTGTATCGGCTATACTTCTTCCTCGAGCAATATAGGATCTTCGTATCCAGTTTGTAGATTGCAGAGATTTGGAGGTTTGGATTAGCTTAGACCGCTTAGTGATAGTTGATCTGATTCTTTAACGACTCAGATGAATCTGCAGTTCAATCCAAATGCGCTTTAATGTGGCCAGGAATAAACTTATCTTGTCCAGGTGTTTAAAAAAAAACTAGTATCGTAATATTATTTCATTTATATGCTGTGCTTCTTTCAGGGTTTCAATTTCATAAGCCTGCGGTATTGGAAAACTTTGGACCCTTTCTCCGAGAGCAGAATTTGAAAATTTGTTTGGGGAGCTGGGAAAATAGCAAACTACAGTTTGAATTGATATCGAAGGATCCAGAATTTAGGTATTGTTTCTTAAGATGAGTGGTTCCTACAGAATAGAAGGTCATGGACCAGAAATTTTGTGTTACGATGGGGCAACTTCTAGAATGAGATTTAACAACCAAACGGTTCCAAGGTTTACAGATGCCAATCCTGCCAATTTGGGATCTAGTGATAATTTTTTAAATTCAAATGGAGCTAACGTTATGCCAGTTTCTGTCCATACAAACTTTGGTGCCCACGTCCAATCATCTGAAGGCGATTCTCCTGTGGATCTTGATTTTAGTGATGCAGTACTCAAGTACATAAATCATATCCTCCTGGAAGAAGACTTGGAAGAGAAAGCAGGCATGGTTCAAGAGTCTGCGGCTCTTCAAGCTGCAGAAAAATCATTTTACGAGGTTATTGGCAAAGAATATCCTGCCACCTTAGATTATCACCATGCATCAGATTTGGGTCAGACCTTTGAGAACACCGATGAAAAGTTGTTTGGGGTAAATGACTACAGTGGTTCCTATGATTCAGGATCATCATTATGCCCTGATTGGAATTCTGATCATAATTGCAGCAGGCTAGACCTATATCAAGATACGGCCCAAAACTTTTCACATTCGACTTCTCAGTCTTCTTATGTTTCATCAAGTAGCAACGGCACCGTTGCTGAAGGTCCAATAGATTCTCCTGTGAGCACCCTTACAATGGCTGATATATTTGGTGATAGTCAATCAGCTATGCAGTTTAAGAAGGGAGTTGAAGAAGCAAGCAAATTTCTTCCTAATGGAAATAAATTGATTGCTGCTTTGGGGTATGATGGTGTATTGCCGAAGGAAGGCTCTGCTAATCATTCAGTTAAGTTGGAAAATAAAATTGATAATGAGGAAGTTACTGATGTGTTGAGAGGGAAGAAAAATCCATATCACGAGGGCATGGGATTGCAAGAGGAAAGAAGTAAGAAACAATCAGCTGTTTTTGCGGAATCAACTGTGAGTTCAGACATGTTTGATAGAGTCCTCCTGTGCAGTGGAGGAAAAAATGACATAGCCCTTCGTGAAGCATTGAATGACATAACCAGAAATGACCAACATAGTGATCAAGCAAAGGGATCTAATGGCGGTAAAAGTGGTGGTAAGAAGAAGCAGGGCAAGAGGAATGTGGTGGATATGAGAACCCTCTTGACCCTTTGTGCACAAGCTGTTGCAGCTGACGATCGTAGGGCTGCAAATGATTTTCTGAAGCAGATCAGACAGCATGCTATGCCAAAAGGAGATGGCATACAGAGGCTAGCACATTATTTTGCTGATGGGCTCGAGGCACGTATGGCTGGATCTGGTACTCAAATATACACCTCCCTCATTAATCTGCCCACTTCTGCTGCTAATATCTTGAAAGCCTATCACATATACCTTGCTACATGCCCATTTAGGAAGATCTCCAATTTCTTTGCGAATAAGACCATCATGAATGTATCGGAGAAAGTTAAAAAACTCCACATTATTGATTTTGGTATTCTCTTTGGGTTCCAATGGCCTAGCTTTCTGCAACGTCTATCAATGAGACATGGTGGACCCCCTAGACTTCGTGTTACTGGTATTGACTTTCCTTGTCCAGGTTTTCGACCATCAATAAGGGTTGAAGAGACTGGGAGGCGTTTGGCTAGCTATTGTGAAACCTTTGGAGTTCCATTTGAATTCAATGCTATTGCTCAAAAGTGGGAAACAATTAAACTTGAAGATCTTAAGATCGAAAAGGATGAGATGGTGGCCGTGAGCTGTCAATATACATTCAAGAATCTGCTCGATGAGACTGTGGTGGTGAACAGTCCAAGAAACATGGTCTTGAACCTCATCAGGAAGATGAATCCTGCCGTTTTTGTTATGGGAGTAAAGAATGGTGCCTATAATGCCCCATTCTTCATCACGAGATTCCGAGAGGCACTCTTTTACTACTCATCTTTTTTCGATATGCTTGATGCTAATATTCCCCGAGGAATTCATGAGAGGATGCTGCTCGAGAAAATAATATTTGGGCAGGAGGCCATGAATGTCATCGCATGTGAAGGGGCCGAAAGGATCGAGAGACCAGAGACGTACAAGCAATGGCAGGTCCGGATCATGAGGGCTGGCTTCGAGCAGCTTCCTCTCGATGCAGAGATAACAAGTATGGCTAGAAACAGAGTTAAATCATCCTACCACAAAGACTTCGTGGTAGATGAAGATGGTCAGTGGTTGTTGCAGGGATGGAAGGGACGCATTCTTTATGCTTCGTCTTCTTGGAGGCCTGCTCATCGAAACACATAAATTGCTTATACAGATGCAAGAAAGAGATCAGCAGGACCACCTCTCGCCTCTAAGAAAACCTTGTCTCCAAAATTATCTGTTAGTATCACTATATTCTTAAACATAGATTTCTCTTAACATGAGTATTGTGCATTTTAACCTTTTAGGTATTACTTTCTGTACTCATTTTTTTAAGCTCTCATGTACTTGATCACAACTTCTTATACATTTTTATTTGATGTCATTTTTGAAAATTTTGATAATATAAATGGCATTTAATTTACATAGTCTGTAATTTGCTTGTATCAATTTTTAAGAGCAGCTGTTTTTATATATACTGGTCGAGACATGAAATCTGCGTCATGGATGAGCTCATTGATAGTCTTTGGTTTTTATATTATTTCCACTGATCTGTAATCTTTCCTATAATCTACTCAAGCATCATAATAGTTTACTCCTTCAAGAATATATATGAATACTAGTGGAAAGAAAGAGAGAGACACAGAGTTAGAATGATCATGATTCATGCACCTGTGGAATTACAATCATATTTAAATGAGTTTATTCCGAATCAGTCGAAAGGATGATTGGCCAAAATAATTGACTTTTCAGTATTTTAATGTTAATCTTGGTTTGTAAGTCATGTTTGTTGCGATTATAGCAAGTATAGGATAAAACTAGGTCCTTTACTTTATAATTTAGATAATTTCATGATGTTGACATTCTAGAAATTTCCACGTGATTAACAATTAATTAATTAATTTATCAGAAGAGAGTCTTATATCTTTGTAGCGATTTAATTTACATCTCATTTTATTCATTTATAAGACCCGTTATCAATAAAACAATATGCATAGAGTAATAATAATAATAATAATAATATAAAGCCAAAACTCGTAAGGAGTTGTCATATGTAAATAGGCAAAATCATACAAAGCCACAAAGGCAAAATTTGAAGTATGCAGGCAATTATCATTATAATCTATTAGTCTATATTACATAATATAGAATATAATATCATTTTTATTGCACATTTTGAAACTGTGACTAAGTCTAGATTTTCTTTGGCTTGTGAGATTTGCTACAACATTTTTGAAAAAGTGAGGTGAGCAAATGATTAAAAAAAACATTTTCTTTATAACCTTATAAATTGATATTACAATAACCGTGAAAACTAGAGGCAATTGAACTTTGTTATGCTGATAATGATTTCGAAATAATGGCTAAGCTTATTTAAATGCAAGTTTCCAATTTTATTTTTAATTTCTTAAAAAATACAGCAATTTCTCTTTAACACTACTTACATTTAATTTTGCGATGATTTTATATTCACCTAAGTCTTCGTATTTTATTTATTAGAGTTTTCTTTTGCAAGCTTTTATCAGTGCAAATTAAAGCTGAAATACCATGAGACTTGTACGTGGGCCTTAAGAGGCCCACTGAAGCCCATCAACTCTTTTAAAGAAGAGTTTCCTTTGCACTTTTTCCTTTTCTCGTACAATAGAAACTGATCCTACGCCACTCGTTTCGATAGGTTCTGTTCTGTACCACGGGCCCCACCTTTAACAGAATCCGTCAGCTTCTAACCGGCACTTCTCGCGCTTAGATTCACGCCGTTACTAATTTCTAAACGCCCACCGTCATAGGCGTCCGTATATTGTATATACACTTCATAATTTAAAAAAAAAAAATACATATCGACTTTTCCACGATATACTTTTCATAACTTGATGAAGTAATATTTACACTATAATTATATTATTGCTAATCGATTTTCTTATTATACCATTATTTATCGTGAATTTTAAAATCCTTTTGATTGTTTGAAAATTTGCAAATTAGTTCAATTGCCGCCTGTAGTGGTTATTCTGTATAAAGTATTAAATCAGTCTATCAAACATTTCGTACTATAGTTAATTAAAAAAATAACAGCTCTAAAAATTTGTAATAATTTATCTAAAAAATCGGGAATAAATTAAAGATGCGAGTCCTACATGATTGGCATAGAGTGATATTGAAATCACCGCCTAATACCCTATATTAATGACCCAAGTAATGGCATGTGCTCCATTAATTAATTAAATTTAATTCCACTAACTAAGGTCGTAATAGGCGTGCATGTGTTGGCCTAGTGGTAGTGAGGTTAATGCCCAAAACTAAGGTCTCGGATTCGAGTCCTCCGTAACGCGGCCATGTAATTTAATGTTAATGTAATCTAATTAAAAAAAAAAAAAAAAAAAAACTAAGGTCGTTGTACGTTAAGGTTGGCTCTAAATTTCCTTCTCATACTATATTTTATCCCTCTTATTATTTTTGATGAATTTACAAGTACTAATTAATAAGATGTTGACAATGCAACAAAGTAGGACAACTTCAATATACCATATTAAAAAAACACATTTTTCAATATTGTTTACCTTGAAATCCACTTCTTGAGAATGTTTTAACTAACTCATTAACAAAATTTTATTCATAGGGGTGATCATGACATCGTGGGTTTTAATTTTATTATTACGTGATTTACTATATCTCAAGACACTACCTTTTAATTTAATTCTCCCTTTGTGTTGTATATAAAATAAATAAATAAATTACTTGAATATAGTATATTGGTATTGGACAAAATTAGTTAACAGTTTCAACTTTGAAGATAGATCCAGTCGCATACGATAAAGTAGTTTAGAAGGTAAAGAACGTGCCTTAGTTGGCTTTGACATCACCTTTAATGTCTGTAGTGGGTTTTAACCATCAATTTTCTTGTTTTCAAAATGAATATACTTGTACTCATTGTATATGCATTCCTGCTTATCTTAATAAATACTATCTCCCCCCATCAAAGATATTCTCACTCCGACTCCACACGAGTTTTAATAAATTGTTTGACTTAGTAGATAGTGTATTGAGTGTTGTTTAGTTAGTGGAGAATGAGGTCTACTTTATTGATGATGTGTAAAGTGTATTAAATAGTGAGTGGAGTAAGAGGCCCACGTTAATGATGATATATATTGAGTAGTGTGTAGTTAGTGGAGAATGTGACCCGCATTATTGATGATGTGCTGAGTTGTGAGTAGAGTAAAGAAGAAAGTGAGAAAAACTTGGTGGATGACTAAAAAGAAAATGTGGGAAAAAAATTAGTGGACGAAGATATTAATATTAAAGAATTACTTTTCTTTTAACTTTAAATTACCAATATCTCTTTTAATTTCTGTTATTAGAATTAGTTCCATACATCTTACATGCATACATCATATTGGATATGTAAAATGTCACGCCCAGTTTAGGTCCAACATTTAACTCTATACATATTGCTTCATTAATTGTCATATTGTCATCGTTATTTATTCTATATTAAATATAACAAGTGTGCTTTATTTTAGATTAATAAATATATACTAGATCAGATGTACTTCTTTTGTTGAAATCTATTAAATACTACATACATGTACTTCTCGGAATGTTACTGTATAACTAAAAGTTAATACTATAAAAGATGCTCCACTCGGTTCGTTTAGAATGTTAGGGTGGTCGAGTTCGGCTCTAGGTTTTGGCATGCTGTTCGAGCTTGGCTTGAAATGTAATTGTTGAGTTCAACTTTGACACGTGGGAAGCTCGATAATATTATTTTTTGAACTCAAACTTGACTAGTTTGATATTCATATCAATGATTTTTTGAGTTCGCGTTTGAATTCAAATTGGGCTCAAACTCAAGTTCGATCTCGTATGATTTTTTTATTTTAGAAGCTTAACTATTTTAATTAGTTCGAGACTTAACTAAATGCTTGATTGAAGGCTCGGTAGAATCTTTGTGAACATGTTCGATAAAACATTCGTGAACAAACAACCTCAAACATATTCGCAAACTCAATGAATCGAACAATATCAGACTTAAGTTTGATTCGATAAAATTATAAAGTCGAGCTACAAACGAGTTTTGTCAGAGTCGAATAGCTCTTTTGGTTTGAATAAATGACAAATAATATACATTCGCTAATTATTTTTTCAAACCTTAATATTTTACTTTTTTTTTGTCATGTGTTTATATGCGTGTTAAGTGGAATATGTTTCGTGATAAATTATAAATAGTTTCATGATATGTTGTGCGAGTATATACAGTAATTAGAAATTAAGTTTTATTACTGAAATATTTAATGTATAATTAGCATGTTGTGCGTATTTTGACTCTTATTATTTATGGCTATAAGAATTGAATGCTTGTTTCTTCAATCTTGTGTATGGAAATTAAAGGCTCACCTACATCTATTAACATTATTACTATAATCTGTACTTTTTTGTTTACAACATGAGTTTTAATTTGTTAAATAAAAAATATCACATTATAGTTTGTGTTAATTCTCGGACAATAGAAATTGAGAAATTAAAACTGATGTGACTGGCTTTAAAAATACACGTGGATCATTGACCACTTGAAACAAATAATTTAATTGCATATTAATATATTATATTATACACTTATATTTTGCACAATATTACAGGTTTAAAATCATGTGCATTTGTAGTTTATAAAAAATATACACTTATATTTTGCACAATATATATATATATATATATATATGAATGATTTTAAATTTCCATTTTCTAACAATAATTTATTAACAAAGTGTTTAACTTAAAAAACATTTATTAATTTATTACCATCGAATATGTTATTTTATACTTAAATTATGGAATATTTGTGCAATATTATACAAAATAAATGACGGATTGGGAGGGAAGCTTATATATCGATTATTACACAGATATAAGAAACTTACAAATTGAGCTTTTGTTTCCAATTAATTTCAACGCTTAGGTGTGTGTAGATAACTAATGTAATCTCCTCTTATATTTACAAACTTAATTAATTTAGTTCGGTTAGTACTATTTATTTTCCGTTGTAACTTCAAAAAACTGTTACTAATTTATTTTCGTCCAATTCTGCAATTGTCATTAAATATATTTTGCAATCAATCTTTATTGTGAACTTTCATTTACGCTAACTGTATCTACGCATTTTCTAGCTTTTGTTATTAATCATCTTAATTTTTTTTTAAAAATTTCCTTTTCATAATAGATTGCAACAAACACCACACAACCTAAGTTCAATACTCAAAATCAAGTCCAAAACATCTTCATTTTTTTTTTACTTTTGATATTGTACTTTAAACCAAATTACGAGTACATGTTCACGAATTTCGATTTTCTATATACATTATAAAGAAAAACACACATATATATATATGATAATCTGATCAAGAATTGTGAAATTTGGAATTCTCCCATGCCATGTACACTAGAAAACACACAAATCCATGCCACAGTGGCACACTCTATCTTAGATATAGATAGGGTGGTTGTGGTAAATGGTACTCTCTCCCATTTCAATTATTCTATTTTATATTTAAATGAGTGTATTATTATAATTAAATGAAACAATTGAAGTGAGATAAATAAAGTAATAAATAGTTTTGATAGTTGTTATATATATAAGTGGTCCAAGCATCATATTCTTGGTCACACCCCAAACCGGTCTATTTAATTAAATATTAAAATTTCATAGATTGGTTTATTTTTATATATGTTTGCACTCTGCATAAATGTGTAATCAAACACTTAATATAATCTATTAAATACAGCATTGAATGAGATCATCAATTTCAAACCCCATCCCTCTTTCATGAGATAAGAGTTTCTTTTACTATGCAAGCGATTGCTGTATATTAATTACTATGAATCTAATAATCCCACGTATAACTTTATCAAAAATCAGGTATATACATTTCATCACGTCCCAAATTATAATGCTTTTGTTTCGATAATTAAAACAATAATCTTCATTTTTCACACATGTATTTCCACGTCATTTTTTAATGTTCTTATCCAATTTTCACGTATGAAATAATAATTTGTCAAATGCTAAACTTGTGTGATCTCTGGTAATTTGATATTGTATGATTACATAAAATCGATAATTTAGCATATGATTATGAATTAAATAAAAAGGTTAAAGAGAAAAGAAAAAAGATGATAGCTTGAAATATAATCAACCTATTTAACATATAAAAATAAATAAAAATTACCCACGAGAGAAAACCCACCCCTCCATGAGATTAGGCACATTTTGGTCGGACGATTTTGCCCCTAGACTGGTATAAAACAAGAAACCACATAGGGGTTTTAGCACTATTTATGGCTGGTTTTCTCCGAACCCATTAGAGGTTTTGTTCATATTATACCATTTCTCTCCACTCTTTTTTCATTTTCCCTCACAAATTTCTGGTCCCATTTTCTAATTTTATTCGTCTTGCAATTCTGTATATTATTACATAATAATTATCAAAAAAGGCAAAAGAAGAAGACGTCCAGAATTTATCTTCTTTGTTGGACTAAGTATTAACCATCAGGTAATTGTTTTTGTTTCTGCTTTTTATTATTCATAGTTATCTTGTTTGTGTTGGTGCGCCATTTTTGGCATTTTTTTTTTCTGTTCTCTTCGCCTTTGGATTTGAACGTCCATTCTGGGTTTATCTGAATCTGGTAAGGTTTTGGGTTTTTGTTTGATTATTATTATTTTTTTGGATCGGCTGATTTGGTTTCCGAGATGAATTATGGAAATTGAAGTTGATCCTGCATAGATCTGACAAAATTTGCGTAATTGTGTGAGTTTTGTGGCGATCGGTGCCCTCGGAAGCGAACAATGGGTTTTCGTTACGATAGAGCGACGATTCTGGAATTAAAAATTGTTGCTTTGATTGAGTGATCTATTTATTTCTGCTTTAATTTTTCGAGAAGAGAGATCGTTGAGGGTGAAGACCCACGTTTGGAATGGTCTGACTGCTGATCAGGCGGTGGATTCATGTAATTGGATCTACCGAATGCCAAATTCTGTTGTTTTACATAATCGTCTCTTGTTTTGGTTGAGTAGAAGCTGTGGGTGGAGAGATAATTCTCTTTGTGTTTCGAATTGCTTCATTTCATTTTTTGTGGTAATATAAACTATGTGAATTGTTTGAGGTGTTGTCAAATTCAATCATCAGTTATATGATGAACTTGTTCAGAAAATGTAATTTTTTAGTTGGATCCGCCTGACGTTTATGAGTTCTTTACTTTTCATCTTTTTATTGATCTTCTGGTTACCTATTGCAATTTGATATGCTCCTATTTTTTTTTTTTCTATTCATAGCAAAAAGCATTCTTGAATTTCTGTAGGTTAAGGGTGAGCTGGCGACACCATATTTCTTGAACTGAGGATCTCGCAGTGGCATGCTTCCTAGAATATGGTACCGAAAAAGAGGCTGGATTATCGTTTCAATGGCCGTCGATACCCCATTATTCCCAAAGCTCCCAGATCAATCAGGGTAACCATGTTTCCTATTGCTTTCCATAATATTCGTATGTGACCAGCATCTGATCTCTGTTTGTCGTCGCAGAGGAGATGCTCGCGCAAGAATTCAGTTGAGGACAACAAACTTTGTGCCTTTGAATTACTTGCAGCTGTAGCTGGTAAGTTACTACAGGAGAGTGAAAGCTCGGTTTCAAGTAATGTAGAAGCTCATGCGGGTAATTTCCGAGATGAGAATGTAATAGGGAAGCCTACAGATGAGCAAACCCCGAAATCAGAGAGCATTGAGCATGGTAGTTGTGCTGAGAGTTCTTTTATGCCTGAAACTTCTGTTCCGGAGCCTGATCTCTCATCCAGCTTCAAGGGAATACCAAAAACAGATGCTGATTCTTTTTCGAAGCACATTTCTATGTTTCCAAGCCCCGATGTCCTGAATAAACGTGATTGTAATTTGGTACCCGGTACGTGTCAAGTCAAGGATGCAGACGGAAATACCAACCATGAAATAGGGGGCTCCATCTTTGTGGGTAATAGTATTGATCTTAGACTAGAGGGTCAGCAATACATGCATTCTGGGGATGATGCTAACACTTCGAATGTAAAGGATCCTAATGAAGAATGTGTGAATAGTAATATGCTAATTAAGTCAGGTAATAGTGTACAGTTACCCTTTTACAGGGACCCCATTCCTCATAATTCACTGCAAAAGCGGTGGAATACTGTAAAATTAGGAATTAGAGATGACGACGACAATTCTTTTGGGTGCAATAAACTGAGCACCAAGTTTAGGCCCTTTAGGCCACAACCGCGAACTGGTCACCGGAGAATAAGAAAGATGCTGACATCCAAATACAGGAAGATGGCTCCAAAGCTTAGGAGTTGTGATCTGTATAACTCTAGTAAGTGGTGTTTACTTGCTTATCTGAGTTTGATATACTTATGTTTTCTGCTTTTCAGTAATTTAATTCGCACGAGCATACTGTTGTCCTTATTTAATTAACTGTATCGCTTCCTTTATGTTGTGCTTTTCAGGGGATGGAGTTAAGTCCTTTTACCAATATAGGAAGAGAATTTATACCCAAGAGAGATGTCCAGAAGCACCCATCAAGAAAAGGAAGTTGTTTGATCACCGGAATACAGTTGCAGATGATCAGGAAGCCGCCAGTAATAACATCTCTAATACACCTGAGAAGGGGATGCACATGGAACAGAATGGCTCAGGTATTTTGTTGGAAAGAGGTCTTATATCATGCTTGTTTTTGAAATTCTTTCTGTTAGATTATATCTAAATAAACATTATTGCTACATCTTCTAGTGAGTGGTGCATCAGCTGCAGTGAAAGGTCATAAAAGAGGCAAGGATTCTCATGGTATCAAAATTGTCTTTCTGAAACACTTATTTTCTTTCTATCTCTCTCTCTCTTTGTTGACATGAGGAAGTTGGTTTCCCTTCTTTCAGTGAAGTTCAGCATTAAGTCCTTCAAGGTGCCAGAGCTTTACATCGAGGTCCCTGAAACTTCAAGTGTTGGTTCTCTGAAGGTTTGTGTTTGTTCACTTTCATGGTCTATTAGTAATCATAGGAGACTAGGGTAAGGTTGTGTGGAGAAATCATATGTTGTCTATCTATGGATTCCCATTTCTTGTCTATACTGTATTTCAGAGAACTGTGATGGAGGCAATTACTGCTATTCTTGGAAGTGGAGTTCGAGTTGGGGTAGTTCTTCAAGGGAAGAAAGTCCGAGATGACAACAGAACTTTGCAGCAGGCTGGTATTTCTCAAAAAAGCAATCTTGACTCTCTGTGTTTTACATTAGAGCCAAGTTTTGCAAATATTTCCCCTTCCATGACTCCCAATAAACGTCCCCCAGTATTGCCATGTGATGCAGATCAGGAGTTACTGAGGTATGCTTATTATCTCTTGAGCCTTTTCTTTTGCAGTTTAGTCTCTCTGTACTGTTTAGAATGGCTATCTTGGTATTTTATCTCTTAACAAACTTGTTTTTTCCCTAATACAAAATAAAATATGTTACAAACCTGCTAATTTGTGAATTCATTTTCGTATGTTAAAGGCAACACAAGCCTTATTAGTTATTCCTTATTCAGTTGTCTCTCTTTATGTGGTGGTAATGATGGTACCCCTTCCCTAGACTCGTTTCGAGTATCTTTTAACTGATACACCGCTATCTTCTTTATTCAAACATTCATTCATATCACGATAGACGATAGTTATCTAAGTCGAGGGCTTGAAATTATGGATTTATATCTAATCTAATGGAAACTCTCCTACTAATTAACTGAGCTGACCAACTTCTTTTGTGTCTTTTGTCTAGATCTCCTGCCAGTGGAATGGTCGATTCAGGGATTTCAAATTCCTCAGTGGATCCCCCTATTGTTAGTAAAGTTGATGATGATGTGGTTACCAGTGATTATATGTCCACCCCACAGACTCCTAAAAACGAGATAGCGAATGGAACAGTTATTGATTCTAAGGCATTAGTTCCAGTTTCTCCAGCAAACTCGGAGCCACTTGCAGTAGTTCCATTGAACTCCAAACCCAAAAGGAGCGAACTGTCGCAGCGCAGAACTAGGAGACCATTCTCAGTAGGCGAAGTTGAGGCGCTTGTCGAAGCTGTTGAAAGACTTGGGACTGGAAGGTAAGAATGTAGTACAGAAACTTTTGGTTTAAATGTGTAGTATCAGTGATCAAGATTTGCTTCGAATCCGTTTCGTTACATTTTCTCTTTTCTAATATCCTTTTGCTTATGCAGGTGGCGTGATGTTAAAATGGGTGCTTTCGAGCATGCAGATCACCGGACCTATGTTGACTTGAAGGTATGTTGCATATAATTTCTTCTGTCTATTTCAAGATGCCAACTATGATTTGCTTTTTGAGTTTAAGTCCCCCTCTCTCTCCTCCCTCTATTCTTTATTCCTGTCTGTTAGGATGCGAGAATCTTATATTTTCTGAATAGGACAGACTGTTAGGCATATAATATGACCAACTGAATCTCATGAATTATATGTTATAAGATGAAAAGGCCAAGTAATCTTTCACATGGGATGTTTCGGATAGACATACGCTCATTAGGATAGATATTAGTTAAACAACATTAAATAAGCATGTGATTTGGATATTGTTGTTTAATTAATACAGGATAAATGGAAGACTTTAGTTCATACAGCTGGCATATCTCCTCATCAAAGAAGAGGGGAGCCGGTGCCACAGGATCTTCTGGATCGCGTCTTAGCTGCGCACTCCTATTGGTCGCTGCATCAGTCGAAACAACAGGGGAAACAATCCATCGAACCTCTTACAACTGTGGATCCTAACAAGGAGAGTGTAGGAGCTTGAAGGCTGCTATTCAAGTGTAAATGGTATCACTTTATCTACTTTAGGAAAATATGACGATGAAGGTGTAAAGAAGGCGTGGCGTTTAATGCTTGTTCATTGTAGCAAATTCTCACACTCACTGATTTGTTGTTTGGAGTACTTTGGATAGACTGATTTGTGCATCTTTTGTACATGATTTGTTGAATAAAGGTCTTTGTTTTAACACGACTTAGCGTTGTTACGATTCTTTTAACTTGTTTTCTTACCAATTACTTGTTTTTTTGGGTATAATTATAATAATTTGACATTAAATAATCCTTCTTGTAAGAGTCAAGAGGATAGGAAAGGAGTGGGAATATAATCCGATATCTCTATTTTTTTATACGAAAATCCCACTACTTGCATGGTGTTCTCCATGTTATGCTATATTAAAGCAATGGACATTATTATAATATTAATTAAATTAAAACTATGCACGTTATTCAATCTACATTTGTTTAAGTAATTTTCCTTTTCCTTATTATCTATGATATCAGTATTTTAATTTTGTGAATTAAGCTTGGTTTATAGCTGATGACTATAATTTTAATGACTACAGCTAGTCAAATCATCCCAGAATACGTATGTAACTTGCATAAGTTCAAACTAAAGTAGTTGAGTGACAGTATAAATGTTGTTAGCTTGATGGCGATAACCACAATATTCAAGTATATCTCAAAGAGTCTATTTTTTGTTTTTGTTTGGAGATGATGAAAGTGAGGCAATTAAGTTTGTAACTTGACGATAATAACAATAAAATTTGGATCCTTGATTAATGGTTTCACAGGGAGAAAAGGTTAAATAAATGAAAGTCCAATGTGAATAAGAACGAATACAATATTAAAATGAAGGAATATGTTATGATTACAGAAAAGGAATAGGTGTGATTGGTTGGCATATAGTAGTAAATTAATAGTAATAGTAATAGTAAAAATGGTAGATTTAGAGTTTGGCGGTGGCGTAGAGGAGCACGTTGCGGCACGTGATTCTTATCGCCTCAAAGCTGGACACTTATGATTGGCCATAACACCCTCACTCTTTTTCTTTTCTTTTCTTTTTGTTTATTTTTACTACTTGTATACGCAACTTTTATACTATTATAATAATTACCAAATGAAATGAACCAAACCCCTCCCTTTTCTCTTTTAAGTTTTTCATATTAGCTAGCTAGGATACCGGAAGAGTGTTTTTTATTGCATACTTTACTTACTTCCAAAAACACATCGAATGGCAAATTGTGAAAAAAAAAGAATGTCCAAATCAGATGGCAAACTGTTGTTTTTAACTAGTATTTTATTTGGAAATACTGATAAAGAGTAGGAAGAATATTTCTTCAAATCTAATGAAACAGTATATCAAACTTAATTTAGAGGCTCGAGGTAGGTAGATTTGCATTTCGTATCTCGTGAATATTATTATACTCGTCGCCCTAGCTAATGTTTTATACCATAGGTACAAACAACTATATTGTCCAGAAATAATATTATCTAATGTTCTTATATACAAAAAACTTTTTGAACAAAAATATATTAAAAAATTTCTGCAGTAAATAATGATGATCCCACGTTGGATCTTGAATCTTCAGTATGACATGCAAACACTAGTTAAGGAAAAGGGTACGATATGCCATTAATTAATTCAGTATTATTAAATCCCATTCCCACGCATAATAAAAATAGACCATTACAGATTCTGATTTACCATTTTATTATTTTTGATACTGAGTAGATTTGATTGACGAACAATTAGAGAAGGTTGCTTGCCTAAAAATAAAGGTATCTCTCTTTCTTTTTTCTCTTTTGGAGAAACTTTCCATCCCTTTTCTTTCGATACAAGCAACTCCACAACTATATCGACTTATGGATACTTGTTAACACATGACTATCTTAGTTTTTCGTTGAGAAATTAAAAGACAAAGTATAAAAAAAGAAAGTAAAAGTAAGTGAGATCATTTGAGAATTTAGAAGACGTGAAAAACGAGGAAAGTGAAACAGCTAGCTCGCCTAACTTTTTTACCAGCCTGCCACCTAATTTTATTTTTTATTATTTTAATTACATCATGAATAAAACAAGTCCGTGAGTTTGAAAGTACTCTTAAGCTTATGTTTAAGCCCAATTTTGAGAGGGAGACCCAACATGAATTTTGAAGCCCATTTTCTTTTATTCCACTGTTAAGCTCTATGTTGCAGTTTACTATAATTGAGTAATTCACACACCAACTACAACCTTGAGCAAGTTAGAGATTAAATATAAATCGAATATTTAAATGATAAGATTGTTAAATTAATTTGAAATTAAGAAATTCACCATTTATTTATTAAAGTAAATACTAAATTAACTAAGATTATTTTTAGCAATTCATTCTATCAAGAAAAGTAAACACCTCTTACTAATTAGAGTATCAAGATAGGAGTTATAGGAAGCAAATACTTTTTTATTTTTCAAGCTAATTAATTTAATCATACAAACAGACAATTATGTGCTATAAAATTCTAAGTTTGGTTTATTTAATGAAAAAACTTGTCTGAAACAATTGGAATTAATTTTGTCAATAAGGATGGATGGTGTTTGGGTCAGTGGCCTAATTTTAGAATTAATTAACTGCTGAAACGGTGACGTTTAGGGCGTGGCTTATAATAATAAACCCTGAGCTGAGATAAACCCTCTTTTCACTCCCAAAAAATTATCTCACACTAACGTTGGAAGAAATGAGCGGAACTGCTGATTTCTTCTACAGGGAAGCTCAGCGCCTCGGTTATGTTGCTCGCTCTGCTTTCAAGGTATCTCCCTGACTCCCTCTTTCTCTGTTATGGTTAGGCTATCCTAACATCTCACTCTCAATTTCGCCATTTTTTTAATATGTGGAGTTCTAAATTGATAATATAAGACAGCACAGAGAGTTAGTTCATTGACAAGTAAATGAACTTTATTTGAAAGTTTTGCTCATTTATTTTTGTGGAAATTGGATTGGGGAATTGCAGTTGATTCAGATGCAGAAGCAGTACAAAATTATAAACCCCGGTAGTTCTGTTCTTGATCTTGGCTGTGCTCCTGGTGCTTGGCTTCAGGTACCACTGTACCATCACTGCTTTATATTTTTACACGTGCTTTTTCCACTAGCTCCTAAAAGGTTGCAACCTATGGTAAAAGAGATGGAATATGGTTTTCACTGAGATGATAATGCAGGTGGCGTGTCAGAACTTGGGACCATTGGAGAAGGGCGGAGCAGTTGTCGGGATTGATACTAAGGCAGCTCTTCATGTGTCCCTCCTTAATTATTTGCAAATAACAATGAATTACTTGGTTGTGCTTGATGCGATTTTGTTGGCATGCTTGGTTTGTGGGGATATACAAATAATTTATTCGATATATGCGGTGTGCTGCAGAGCAGAAGGTGAAGGTGCCACCCCTCCATTGTGATTCAAGGGTTAAAACTATTAGTGCTGATGTTATGAAGCTACCAAGGGAGCAAGTTAGAGCACTCTCCCCTAAGGTATTCAACTTAGTATTCCAGCTTTTGATTTCCAATCAATTCTCATATACACTTTGTTTAATTTTATTCCTTGTAAATACAATTCATCTGTTTCTTGTTCTATTTTCTTATTTGATGTTTCCTTCAGTAATATTTGTGGTGTTTGTGCTGATAGAAAATAGTAGAAACATGATTTCCTTCATGATTGTCTTTTATGTATGCAATGAATTAGCTGTTGCCTTTGCTTTGGTGAAGATTAGTTGGAACAAAATTGGTTGTTTCTGAAATGAAACCTCCAGAATAGCATCTTTAGCCATAGTAATTGGCATCTGTTCTGCAGAGCATTGGCTTATCATCTTTCTCAAATTCAAAATACATACGATACAAATAATCACTTCTGCCAAAAAGTTTGTGTTTTGATCTCACTAAATATGTAAGTGCCTTTGTTTTGTTATTTCCATCATATTCCATTCCCATCACTCTCTCTCGTCCATCCATCTCCCCCAAAAGAACATGTAAGCTCAATTTTCCAATTTCCAAACACTTTGACAACATTAAAGCAGGCCAAACACACTATCATCCCTTAATGTTGCACTTCATCGATTCACTTGCAGCAAAAAGGGTTCTCCGTCATCCTATCAGATATGTGCCCCTTAGTTTCTGGAATCACGAGCAGAGACGCAGCTTTATCTGTAGAACTAGGGATGCGAGCGGTGCATTTGGCAATTGGAATGGCTGCTATTGATCACATGGGAAATAACACATCTCAGGAAGTGCCGCTAGATGGTTCTAGCTCAGCCCCAGATACTGGTCGTCGTTTGCTTAAACCAGGTGGCCACCTTATTATTAAGCTTCTAGAAAGTGAAGATATTAAAGGTTTGGATCTTTCCTTCAGCAGTGTTGCCTTTCTTCTCGATTTTTGTTGCTGATTCCTCGTGTTTTGTCTCACTGTTTACAGAATTCAACCAAATATGTAAGCCACGGTTCAGAAAGGCATCATGGTTGAGGCCTAAAGCAACCAGATCAAGTTCTAAAGAGATCTATCTCATATGCCAAGGCTTGCTATAAAAACCAGCAGCAAATTACAGACTCTTTAGCTACAAACGTCTAAATTTTTGCAGTGCTCTAAAATCTTTCACATTAGTATATTGATAGAAGATTTTTTTGGTATGGTTCAAAACTGGCTCTCCCAAATAAACAGTATACTTTATTTGTTATCAATATGTAGCAATTCAAAATCAAAAATTGTAAGTTCAAAGATTTTTTGGCGATAATATGGAATAAACTGCAAATAGATTGCAAACGTTAACCTGCAGAATCCAAGGTGTAAGTAACTTCATCTTCAATCCACTTTCAAAATTCGATACATTATACAGACTAGTTGGGAGAAGGAAAAAATTAACTCGTACAATTCCACTTACAAATAATAAATAATAAAAGAATGGTCAGTCTTTCTTGGTCTGAATTTCTCCATGGTGTTCTTTTAGTAAGTAATTTACATCATGTGTATTTATCTATAGTCACATTATCATCGGATTTGAGTTCTTCCTAATGACCAAAGTCCAGTGTCCTTCACCGGTGCCTGAATTCACAAACAAGAAACAACTATCAATTATACAAGTTCAATATTAAAGTCTCAACGGATGATACATTGAGTAATTTGGTGGTACTTACGGGTGTTTTAACGGATGGAAAGACGTTCCAGAATCTGAGTGTCTCATCTCCTGCTCCCGTCACAATAGTCTACAGATGCCAATTTAGCCGAATATTAAAACTGCTGCCACATGAAAAATAACATTCCAAACTAAATGGCAAATCAACCAATGGATGTGTTTGTATATTACCTGACCATCGGGAGACATTGCCAGGTACAGTACCCGTAAACTATGCCCGGTTAGCGTAGCCACCTACAAAAGAAGCACCGGCATCGTGGCAAGTTAATAAAACTTTGTTTGAGAATCCTATAAACTCATAAGGTGATAAAGAAATCACCCTTTCCATACCTTGGACATAGTCGGATACCTCCACACCATTATCTGATTCTGGGAATATCCGTGAGTGCTAACTATTTCATTCACATTTTTACTCCATGCTAAATTGCATACCTATGAAAAAGCCGAGCATGATTAGGTTATATTATTCCAGGGGTAAAAATCATTATCTGAGTTCCTGTCAAGGCAAACCTGGCTTCCCGTGTCGACACTATTTAGTTGATTGCCACTTGTGGTGTTCCAGAAACGAATGCAACGGTCAGCAGTTCCTCCACCAGAGGCTAGAAGGCCATTTTGGTGAGGCGACCAGGTAATGGCCTTGACTGCAGCTGTGTGCTCTGTAAGTCTCAATATTGGCTGCTGGGAATGCTGATTCCACACCAGTAACTGAATCCAATCAAAGATAAATAAAATCTTATTCAGTTTTTGGTCTTCATTGGGTATCAAATTATTGCATAATTGTGATAGTGATTGTTTTTATATGTATACCTGGTTGTCATTTCCTCCTGATGCAAGTTCTCGGTCATCATGAGACCACTTCAATCCACATACCTAAGGTGTGAAAAATTTGGTTAGGCTGACATGATCATGGAATCCAAGTGAAACAGTTCTATATTCAGATAGATGAAGAGCTGGATTACCTCGGATTTGTGTCCAATAAGCTTGCTGATGTAATCACTTGGAACACGAAGATCATGCTGAAGTATGTTTCTGTCTCTACTTCCAGAGGATAGTATCCGTGAACTCCACGCCAAAACTCCTGCTCTTGTTTGATGTCCGGACATTGTTCTAAGACGCTTGCACTGAGTTCCATCCCAAACCTATACAATTGAGCATACATTCTGCCTGTCAAATTAACATTTAATGAAAGTTTGACACCTGAATTTACAGCAAGCAAGGCGCTATTTACCTGTACTTGACCTAGACCTGTACCAATTGATATGTATGAGCCCTCTCGAGTCCATTGGACCGAGCATACACTGTCATTGGGTCCCAAGTCACACAATTTTGTTACCTGTCAATTAATGGTCAATGAGTTGGAGGATTATTACATACGAAGTAGAATATATTTAGTAGTTACACTAACAAAACAGAAGGCAATGATAACAGACACTCAAGTAAACCAACGACTAGAACTTACTTTACTATTCGAAGCGCTCCATAAATAAACACAAGTTCCCAGTCCCACAGCAAGAACATTCTGAGAAGACCAGTCAACCAAGTTCAAATAGAAGTCGTCTTGAAGTGCTGGTGCATCCAGAACCTGCAATTATGCACTCACAGAGTTGAAGAATATTGCACTTGGCAACCTTAAAATCTCCTACTTTCCACTTCATATTCATGGACGAACGAATATTCAAACAGATGAGATAAATAAACACTATTCAAACTCTATTAAGTTCTAATCTTGCTACTATATGCAGTTCTACTCTACGACAAACTTCCACATAAAAGCAATATTAAGTTCTGATCTTTGTCATAAGATCATACTATTGATGAAGACAGGAAAGTTATAATCTTGCAACTCAGTTCAAGCTCC
This sequence comes from Leonotis leonurus, assembly GCA_026898415.1. Taxonomy (NCBI): domain Eukaryota; kingdom Viridiplantae; phylum Streptophyta; class Magnoliopsida; order Lamiales; family Lamiaceae; genus Leonotis; species Leonotis leonurus. Next base: position 2,141,772 of record JAPKLX010000010.1, read on the forward strand.
GTCTCACATGCTAAGCAAGTTTACTTTAGGTTTAAATATGAAAAACGAAGAGGGGGCCAACTCTTCATCACAAAAAAAAAAAAGAAAGTACCTTGTGAGGCGTTTTAGGAACCTTCCTGGGCGGCTTTGGCGGAGTTGCCGCTTCCCCAGAAATCACACTATCCTGCCCCAAAATCGAGGGTGAAAAGGGCGAATTGGGGCCGGAGGAGTGCTGCTCTGTCTTGAACCTCAGCATGTTCTTGCTCGGACTCATGGGAGACCCCCCTTTGACACCACCTGCACCAAAATCGCAAGACCCAAAGTCAGTCCCGAAAAGCTCAGTTTTCAACAACCTATTGTACGTCTCGCTCCCGCCGCCGCCTCCCTCCTTCACCGGAGACGCCTTCTCGATCAGTCCGAATGTGTGCAGCCTCGACGAAGAGCGGCAGGGAATGAACCTGTCGCTGCAAGCAGAAGTAGATTTGGACGGCGAAGAGGATGACGACAGATTCGAGAGAGTCCTTGGAGACATCGATTTCAGCGGCGACGACAGCTTAATAGGGGAGGTGGAGGACAGCGTCTGGAGCCGTAGAGACGTCTCCGACATCGACGCCGGCAAATTGAGGCCGCTCTTCCTTCTCTGAGCAGCATCCATTTTAATATTATTTTTATATAAAATAGTTTTGAGCTCTGATAAGAAGATAATGGGGAGCTGAAACTCTGAGCGTTATGCGATAATGGACGTAGAAAAGGCCTCCGCGCGAAGGCTTTTCTGGAAGAATTGGTGGAGAAAGCAAAACGTTAATGGCGAAAGGAAATTGAGGTTTTAGGTATGTTAGGGGTTTGAATAAGTAATGAGTCCAACGGTCAATTGTGAGAGAGAAGCTATTGCAGTATTGCCTAAGAGAGAACGAGGAAGCTCCTCTTGCCATTACACCAAAACTAGCCGTTACCAATAATGGGAATCTTGTTTACTTGGAATTTTTTTATATTTTATTATGTTACCTTATTTATATGCTTTGTTTTTCTACTGATTTTCGTTTTTATTTCTTTTCCAAGATATATTATTATTTCTTATGTTGTGTTTTTAATTTAGACGTTTGCAACTTACTAATAGTGGAGTTCCATCCTATTTCATTAGTATCATCTTAACAAAAAACCTCCAACATATTTGATCAAAGTTGGACCGACGAAGTATATAACTTTTCGTAGTAATTTGTGGAATCATGCAATTCTTTTAGAAATTTTTTTAATTAAATTAAATTAAATTTATAAAATCACGTCACAAATGAGTCGAATTTTAGACCTATTGCATCAGACATTAACTTTCTACCGCAAATTAATTCTATTACCTTTTATAACATATTAAACAACAAAAAGTTAAAGAGTTTTAATATAAAAAACATAAAACCTTCAACATATATTGATAATTCATTTTTATTTCTTAAACTTTTTGAAGTCTAAATAATTTAGGCCCATCAAATTTATATTTATGCCTGCATTAATAGTACTATTTATATTTAAATTCATAAACTGCAAGAGTTGACGAGCACTAAGCTTATAAGTTTTTTAAAATAACTTATAAGTTGTTTAGAAACTTATAAGCTTCTTAAAAGTGTTTGACAATTTAAGTTATTTAAGAGCTTATAAGTCGTAAAAATAAGCTCTTGGAGCTTATAAGCACTCTAAAAAATAAGTAACTACACCCCAACTTATTTTCACAACTTATAAACTCTTGCAAAAACTTACAAACTCTTTAAAATAAGTTTAACCAAACATCCTAATGTAAAATGAACTCAAGATATCAAAGGCCGAACATATCCTTAGGCTAATAGAGATGTATAATTTTATTCTTTTTGCAGGATATCTATATTTAGTCCCAACTCAAGATGTCCATCTATTATTTCTTACAGTAAATCCTTATATTTATATTTCTCTACATAGAATTGGACATATTAAAACCCAAACCATAGCTATTTCAGAGTGAGAATGTTATATATATAATGCAATTTTTGACATAATTATAATTTGTTCTGTTGTGCTTATAATTATTAGAATTAATGTAATAAATATAATATTTCACCATATATGTTGTTTAACTTATGTATTTTGTCTACAGTATAATTATGGCAATCGATGACAAAGTTAAAGATTTCAAGATTCCGTTTTTAATACAAAATCTAATAATTAAGATAATGAAAATTATATACGAGTAGACGAAAATGCTCACCCATTTCGGGGCGAGCAGGGTTATACGTCCGCGAACTATGAAATAACTCATAGATACATATTATTGTTTTACTAAAAAATTTATTAATTCTAATTTTTCAATTAGGATATTTATTGGTTATGATATAATTTAATAATATTCAATACAAAACAATAAAAAAAAGAAAAAAAAATTATAGTAACTTTTATTTTGATATGAATGTACACGAACGATTTGAACCCGATACCATTAAACCATTAACCTTGTTGTCATTAGGCCAAGACACACATAATTTATTTGTCTTATGTATCAAAGTCATAATCTTCCAGCCGATACCCGTAAAATTTACTTCAATATTTTCTACATGTCGTAATATTAGTTTGAGTAGGTATACACACATTAAATTTATTTAGAATTTTCAACAATAAAAATTAAATATTTCGCAAATTTATTTTGAGTATATATGTACACTGCATACGCTTAGCAAATAAATCTAATAGTACATTCAAAGATAAAAGTTCAATGTCTCGTAACTTTTATTAGAGTAGTTGGTACACAAACTTATAAAATGATAATCTCTTTTTTCTTCAATTTTTGAGTTACTTTGATCTAAAAGTTATCACAAATGATTAAAATAAACGAGATTTAGTTAGTGGATAAAGAAGTATTATTTTATTAATCATACCTATATTTTCTAGTTAGCTTAGCCATATAATTGATCAAATTCTGTTTTATTGAGCTCTCTGAATCATCTCCTGAAATACCCTAAGTTAGGAGTTATCTCAAAATATTATTATCTATTCCCTTATTTAGGTTTTAGCGGCGCAGAGAGAATAATTAGGTTTTAGCGGCACGGAGAGAATAATTGCTAATATTCGAAATTAATGCGGTTAGGAGTTCTTGATCTGGTAAGTAATGGTCAAGTCTACAAAATATCTGACAATATATATTGCTGTTAATAAAAATAAATCAAAACTTGATTAATAATTAAGTAGTGTTTTAATTCATTCATAAATTACAGTACTACACGTGCTCTCTCATAAACAACAATAATCTTGCACGTGTTTTTTAAGGCATAATCTTGAATGTAATAACAAGAGAACTTTAATATTTAACCTTTTAAATCTTTAACACATATATCAACAAATTCCGCCTCAACAAATGAAAAACCAAATGAAAATTATCTATATTTATAAGTAATTGCTAATTACTTATTATTTCTTAAATATTATAGCTTAAAAAATGCTGCTCGAATTATTATTTCACTAATAGAATAGTAGTCATTTATTTTTAGTGATACTCATTTTCTCCATATTACAAACAAATCAAATTAAGTTAAGTTTTACAAATTTTCATTCTCTCAACATGTAGTATTAATGTGTCAATATTTAATCATCCCAATATTTACACAAAACAAAGTTCGCATGGCAAAGTAGAAGGTAACAAATCTCAATGACATTCATTGATAAAAAGGACAAAAGGAAATTACATCTGAATTAAACTGGGCAACAACCAAAACTGAAACTCTTTTCTCATGATATACAAGTGTTACGGTAATGGCTAAAACCTGTGTTCCTGTGTTTGTAATAACATACAATAATTTCAAAGTTATAAACACTTTCACAAGATGTATAAACTTGTGTTTGATATTAGAAGGTTCATAAAGATTACTCATATATACAACCTTACTTTAATATTATTGAAGGCCTACTTTAATGCATGGAAGAGTATTGAAGATCCGCAACAATTATTGGCTATTTTTAATTAAATAATTATGTCAGAATGGACCAATAATCTAAGCAAGGCAACCAAAGAACTACAACTAATAATAACACAAAATGGCATCTGATTTTAAATTAGTAATACTTCAAATTTGAGTTGGGAGGTCACAGATACTTACATTTGAACAAGTAAGTGGCTTTTCAATTATGAGTGGTACGTATGCCCCCCACTCTGGCTTTATAGTACACCTTATTATAAAATGAACTACCATCGCATTAAAACGAATTAACCATTGAACAATTGCGAGCAAGCAAGGAATTATTTAACGTGATTTAATTTCATCAAGGCTATATTAGTACGTACTGATATAGTTAATTAAGACTCTTTTAAAAAAAATGTAGAAGTAATTAAAACTTAAAATTAGAGCCATAATTAATCCAAATGCAACGAAGTATACTCGTATATAATTAAAAAATCGTACATATATATGAAAGGTGTTTAGGAAAAGTCTCAGTAAAAATAATTACAAAAGATGAACAAAATTAATTTTACCCCAAAAGTATATAAAACCCTAGCTAATAGCATACATCGCATATTCATGTACTCCTTGCAACAAAGTGTAAGAAAAAATGCGAATTATCGTACGTACCTTATGATGAAAATCGTACATGTGAAAGAAAGTAGTCATTCATTGCCGCTGCAGCATCATCAAGATTCTCATACATATATATTTCTCAGACTATTGTAAAAACAAAATATAAATTAAAACACTTTATATTTCGTTGAAAGAAAAAATTGGGACCCCTTCAAAATGCAGCCCTAGAAAAAGTATGTGAATCTTGATGATGCTCCATCAGCAAAAAACAACTGATATGATCCAGCTCTGTCTCTTTCTTCAGACATACAAATATATTGGGAAGAAAATTTGGTAAATATGAAAAATAAAAACCCTAATTTGACGTCACTAACTAGGAAGAAAGTGAAGGGAAAAAGGGAAGAGAGCAAGAAAAGCTTCAAAGAGGGGTCGGTCATGAGTGAGATCCAGTTGGGAGAAACATAATTTATCTGATTTGATGATATCTACACACAATTTCAAATGATATACTGTAATTACTGAGAAAAAAAGGATAAGACCTAATACAAGGAGAGAGAAGAGAGGGAAGGAGAAATAGAGGGTTATGGAAGTGATGATTAAAGAGTGAAAAGAGGTGGTTTATTTATAGACGTAAAGGGTGAAGTGGTAAATGGCAAGGAGGAAGGCGAGATTTGAGGACTTGAAGAAATTAACAAGTGCACACACAGAGATAGAGAGAAAGGGGGGGCCTGTAACAGTTAAGCATCGCAATCGGCGGTGGGCAAAATTAGCAGAAAATTAAATACATACTGAGAGAGAGCAGTTTCCAAACAGATATAGTATATGACAAGGGGAACTGCATTACTACTCTGTATTATAGAATGTCTGTGGTTTTCCACAGAGAGCGAGAGAGATAGATAGATGATGAAATTTGCAGAAATTAGGGATGGATTTGTTTGTTGCGTACTGCACAAGACTTTTTCGCGAGAGGAAATGACATTTGACGGACAGCTTCAGGTCTCTAACTAGGGTTCTTCCTTGCTTCTTTTCGTCCATATTTTCCTATTTTTAGACCCTTTTTAGCTTTTGCTTTTCTCCTGCTAAACCTCCATATTATTGCTCTTTTTCCCACAGATATCATCTCCAATAATCCAAAAACCAAAAAAAGAATCCCCACAGTACTCAGGAGGCCAGAATATTAGATACTCTGCCTAAGTCCCAACTAGCTTGAGTCTCTCCTTAAGTCCCAACTAGCTTGAGTCGTATTCTTTTTTGGAAATTTTTATTACACACATAAATTTAAATAATATATATTTATATCATCACTTTATACTTTAAACATACATTCAATATTAAATTTTATTAAGAAAACTTTTTAATTTTTTAATTCAGCTAAAATGTTCTTACAAAAATTGATAAAAATCATTGCAATGTCTTCTAAAAAAGATCACTTTTTTATATATTAATAAACTCTCATAATTCTCCTTGGATTTTGAGTTTTATACTCCATATATAGAAAATGATGATATTAGTTAATTAAGCCAAATTGAGACTGTATTAATTGGGATGATAAATATGATAGCGACATGTACTGATAAATACACTAATGTAAAAAATTGTAGGAGGTAATAAAAGATCTTCGAAAAGAAGATCAAATATCAAACAGATATTTCTATCTGTATTTAAATATATAATGATGGCATTTATATGATGATATATAAAAAACGATTAATGCATCAGCTTATGTGTAATAGTTCACGAAAATATTAATGAAATTAAATTTTGGTTAAAAACTTCAGATATCTAACACTACCATAAACTAATAAACATCTTTTTCTTAGATGTTTTAGTTGTTTTTTTTTCTGCTAAAATTGAGAACATTAGAGCATGGATTTCGAAACTGAACCTCGCAAAGTTCCTCTTTAGCTACCATAATTATGCTTAGTTTCAACAAGAAACGTGTAATTTTTCGTCTTATTTTCACTAGCATAGCTTCACTTAATCACTTTTGATGGCTGCCAAATAAGGTTCATTGTATAAATTAAACATATGAAATTATTTCACATATATACTAATTGAAATATTCATCTCGTATTTATGTATTATACGAGATGTCTTCCATGTGTTTTCTACATTCATATTAAGTTTACCTAAATTTTGTAGTATATATATTAGAAGGGAATGAGATCCCGTGTCCATTGTGCTTTACGTTCAATATATTCCATAATTAAAATTATTATAATCATAATTTAAAAACTGTATACCCCTAAGAATCAATTAAAAATACTATTAAATGTTAAAAAAATAATTTTATACTCTATTTGAGTTGAATGAACAAATATTATGTATAAAATATTATATATGAACTAAAGTATGTAATTAAAACAATAAATAAAATAAAATTTAGTTGTGAAATATGGAACGTGGACACAAAAAGTGGTAGAATATCGAACCCTATATAGTTGCATTAGAATTTAGAAGTTCAATTTTCGTAATTGTTCGGTTTTAGTATTAAAAACACAAATAGGTGTTGCAGTTGCAGGAGAACACATTAATTTGTTTGCAGGTAGAGATAGAGTACCAATTCCCAAAAGGAAAAGAGGAAGTACAATAAAGAACACTAATTAATTAGTCTCCTCCATAGTCAAGAGGAATCCCTTTTATGGGTAGCTCTATTTATCTGTCTCTCCTTTGTAAGTCGGAATTGGCTTCTCCACATTATATAATATATATACATATATATATGCATGTGAGAGATTTCTCTGCTCAGTCCCATAGGCCAAAATATTTGTTAAATCCTTGGAATTGTTTGGTATATATGAGTCGATAAAAACTCGCATGTCCTAAAAGCTATAAGGGCACCATACCATATAAACTATTTGTAACAAACACACCTATAAAACATTAATGAGGCCAAAATAACTATTTTGAGTTGATTCAATGTGAACTAATTAAATAATTTCCTATTACAGATAAACATTTAATATCCAAGATTAGGTGTATCCACGTAGTTATTTTGCACTATAAATTTTTAGTTCTATATTTTATATAATATAAAATTATAATACATTTTATATATTATATAGTTTTTCGTTGAGTTTAGTTACTCACATACTGGAATCCTAACCCCATTTGAAACTATAACATTAAATTTAATAGAAAGATTGACACAGACAAATGATTTGACACCCGCTTACCATCACAACCCTTTGTAAACTATATAATTATAGTACTCACTATATTATTATTCGTTTTATTTTTTACACAGTAATGTAGCCTAGAAATTCTTCATGTTGATTTTAAAGTTTTCGAAGATTCTAAATTTTCAATAAAAGGGGTCAAATTAAACCCTAGCTAGGATGTTACTGTATTAAATCTTCCACACCAAACATACAGTAGGTAGATGGTCTAGTATTGAATTAACAAGGCAAATGTAAAAGTCAAAAGCAACTCAATCATCCCCCCACTTCTCCATCTCACCATACTATATATTATTGAGAAGACTTGGGTGCCATCTATCCCCTCAATCTACATATACACGTATTCATTGTTTTAGTTTTTTTTACTACTTTCTTGAAAAAATTAGCGTTTCGTGTCCTCGTAATATTTTTATTTTCAAAACTAAAAGAAAAGAACTCATTGGAAGGGAGTGTTGATTGTGGAGAGGGAGGGAGTGATGTTTGAAAATGGAAGTGGAAGAGAAGAATAAAAGAAGGGAATTGAATGGGATGATTAAATAAAAAAAAAATAGTGATAAAGAAAATAAAATAGTACAAAGAAGATGAGAAATAATCCGATGAACACGGGTTAGTGGTTGGTGCAGAGTTCCATCACACCCTACCTCGTATTTCACCTCCATTCCCCTTTTTCCATCATTTTTTTTCTTTTTTTCAATTTCATTTTCATATCTCAATTGCTTTCTCCGTCCCGTACATATGTTGATTTTTTATGTGTAAAATGTTTCGATCTAATAAAGTTGATTAACTTTTTAAATGTAAATGTTTTTCTTCTTTTGGAAATGAAACATTATATTTAGACACCACAATATAGTAAACGTAAGAATAATGGGACACATGAAGTATACATTACCATAAACACCTCATCACCTTTCGATCCTACCCTATTTGCTCCTATGATACTAAATTAATCGAATTAGTGAAAACATTTATGGTTCAATTTATTTTGTTCTTAACAATATTCAAGAAATGTTGTGTTAAAATTTTGGATGGGGACTTAAATTTGGATATCATACTCAATTATTCCTAAAACTATTTATTCACAATGATATTGGATGGCTGATATATCATATTAAACGTGAATATTAAAAAGAAATACCTCAGATTATAGTAACCATGGGTAAATAGACTAAATTAGCTACCAACCGAAAGGAATATAGTTAAAATTGTAAATTTGGTCAAAATTGTCCATTAGTTTGGAGTTAACCCTTTTCCTTCATCATGGCTTGCTGATTTTCAAATTGAATATGATTATATGGAGTAACATTTATATAAAAAATAAATATAAAGAATAATGAAGTAAAAATATTTTGGCAAGTAGTGAAGCGCAATCTCAACTATCAATCAAGTAATATATAGTGGGTTCCCACACCATTGAAGAGTCTATATCTCTTAAAATCATAACCTCACATAACCATGAAACAAATGAAAAACAATTCATAAAAGTGAAAAAGATTTTTGAAGGGGTTGTTTGGTGATCTTGGGATACTGCCTAAGCAAACAAGTGAAATGAAATGTCAAGGAATAGACCATGATATTTGGGTGAAACATTAAAAAAGGGACATCTAACTTTGCATCCTAGACTTACTCAAATATAAGGATGCCTGCATCCTCTCCTACATATCTTAGCACATGTCCCATTTTTGGAAATTCATAGTGCGTGCGAGTCGTAATCTATACATCTATTGTTCAAAGACTTGATAGGCTTTCTAGCCTTAATTTATTAGTTTCGAGTATGCGAGTGTTGGTGTTTTTTTTATATATATTACAATAGTAGTACTAATTAATTACTTATGCTTCATGTAACTTCAATTGTGCATGCATTTGTGTAAGTTTTATATATTAGCTCCACTGCTTCAAGGTTTTCAAGCTGCATTTATTTTTCTTAGAATCAAGGGCAACTTTTGAGGTGTGCAAGGTACATGGTCCTCAATTTTCAAATATTTCAGTATAATATTTCATTTAAAGCATAAATTAACGAATTTTCAGGTTTAACCGAAAAGACTCCACAAGTGAAAGCGACATTTCATGATTAATTAAATGGCCATAATTTACTGAATTAAGAACTTCTATTTTAAAATTTATATATAATAATTCATTTTAAATCTGTCCCGCCACTGATTATAATATATTGGTTAGAGTGGATTTTGCGAAAATCCACTCCCATCTTGCTATATTCGTTTGTTTGCAATAGTCAATTAGTGATAATTTACAGAATTACTTATCTTGACGTTTATGATTGCATCGCTAATTAATCAAACCAATTAAGCTTGCATCCACAACAGTTCAAATTAATTATAGTTAGGAATTTAAGATTTTCAGATTAGCTAGAAAGGAGAATAGGTAAATAGGGGTCCCAATCTTTCATCATTTAAAAGGTCAATAATTTCATTGCACTTATATAATCAGGGACTTTGTTAATTTTGAATTATGAAATAAAAATAAAATTATTAAATTGTTAAATTCCTTTCAGGAACTATATTTTAATTTAAGCACAAAGTGCAATTTCTGATTCAACCCAAAATAAAAGGGAAAAATCACTGAAACTAACTGGAAATATGAAACCGTTTAATAAGCCCAATTCTCAATCCTCATTTAATATAGCCCAATAATTTGCGGTCCACCTTTGCTTATACAAATACCGAAATACGGGGTATGGAATATGTTTATAATAATAAGCAAGGCAAGCATTTTCATTAAGGTGAATATGATAAATACAACTATTATATAAAATATTAAACATGTTTCATAAAAAAAAATTATTCGGACAACCAGTTATAGTACACTTGATTTGAAGTGAAAGCTAAGTTGATGTACATGCTAATATGCTATATGCTTCTAATTAGTGGATGTATTAATAATTTAATATGCTATCTGTGGGTGATATACCATGACCTTGATTTGCGCACCATTCGCAATCATCTTAACAATTTTATTTTTATTTTTAAAATTACATTGCATTTTGATACGAGTTAGGTCCACACTAAGTGAATAGCATACCCCCAAAGTTATTCAAATAAATTTAATCTTCGACGATCACTATGATGGTCTCATAAGATATAACTTTAATTATCTATTTCTATATCAATACAACTATATATACTTTTTTTTTTTTGCAAAGGAAACAATAACTATACTATTGTGTAATAGTTTGTAAAATTCCATAAATAAATGTGAAATATTGCTAACTAATCTTGATAATGCTTCTTTATATATAAAATGATGGTGCTTTTTATGCGAACCGCAAAATTTGGAAAATATGGAATGATAGAAATTAAAGATTCCTAAGTAGCTAGTTTAATTAGTAATGGGAAATGGTTTGAGTTTGATTCGTATACAGACATATAAGGTTTAGGCGTGAATATGCACATGGGACCATGTGTATCTATGACAATACCTTGTCTATCCAAAATTTTGATGCAAACAATTCCATAAATTTGTCTCTCGTCACTTGTTAAATAACGACAATAAGTACTAGTCAATGCTCCCTCTCTATATATATTGGTATTCTTTAATTAATTTAAATATCACATTCACCGAAAGGGTTTTTTAATTAGCTGCATTTATGATTTCACTCGTGGATTGTCTTTACGTTTTATTCGATAGCTTTCCATAACAAAAATCATGATTTTATTATTATTATTTCCTTTGTTTTTGTGGTTATTATTATTATTATTGTAACTAAAATATGATTAAGGTTTGCTCGTGTATCGTGTTAACTAATTTTTAAAGAGTATGACTCTCCCTCCTAATTTCCAGTTTTCCACAGCTTCATATATAATTGACATATATATTAAATAATTAAAATATGATACCAATCTATGATAATGGACATTAACACTTGTGACATGAGTCACATGAGGTCATATTTTCTGACTAGCTAAATAGAAGTAGGAATAATTAGGACCTAACTGCAAACATTGCGCCTTTTATATATGGGAAAATATTTTATTTACCAACAAACTAGCACGCACACTATAAATTCAACTTCATTATTTTTTCCAAGTTCAATATAGTGAGGAACAATATCAAGATGATATTATTGGAATATTTGATTGTAGCAACAAATCCACTTATTGTGAATATAATATTGAATAATCAATGAAGGTGTCGATTGATTATTATCCCCAAATGATTATTATTACTACAATACTAATTGTGATTTGTGAAGGGAGTATATAATAATAGTATTATATAGGTAATATAAAGGTAATGTACCAATTCCTTTTACGGGACATGAATTAGGTAACACATTGAGATAGAGAAATTATGAATTCGCATAACAAACTTGTGTTCTTGGTTGGTTATATAATAACTACTAACCAGTCAAATATATCATCCTAAACCACATCACCTGTCATGTTCAAATGTATAAACATTTAAGGCCAAATGCACTCTACATATTATCACCTTCAAACCTAAACATAAAAGGTGTATATGATTGACATACTTATTTTTTATTTTGTCCATATATACAAAAAAAAAATCTCATTCAAAGTTACCACTTTTTTTTATTGCAATGTGACTCTTATTAAAACTCATTATTTTCTTTTTTAACACATAAAATTTTATTTTTTTAATTTTTCATATTAATTTTGTGACCATTTTTAATGTAACAAATGGATATGTCAAATGAATATTGTCAAATAGAAATACTGACTTTAAATACTTTGTAGATGTGCATATACTCTTAAAATGTAAATATATAAAAACGCATATATTCGTAATAAAAAAAACTGAAGAAATCTTATTCATCAAAATCCACGTGAGCTATCAAATGCCTTCCTCAACTAGGCATGGAATTATCCCCTCATTATCAATGACTCATTGTGATATTAATAGTGCATAATAAGGTAATAAATAACGAATTTGTAATTTAATGTTGCTTATATATATATATGATCTAGTTAATTAGGGTAGCCTTTTTGTCCCCTTTCTTATTCTGTTAGTGTTGCATTCATGAATCTACCCATGTACACGAGTCGCCGATTTCGACGATTTGGTTTGGGTGGGTCCTTTTGCATCATGCACTAAACTAGTAATATCTTTGCATAAATTAAATCATCAACATATTTATATTCTTGTAATTAAAATTAGTAAACACTAATTTTTCTCCATAGCAATATGATATATGCAGTTCCGATATGATGTACCATGCACCGTGTCCTGGTATTGAATAAGTAATATTATTAATTTTGATAAAGCTTAATTCTAAGAAAGAATGATAAAAGTAGAGGACATGCTAAAAGCAAAGCTACGTAGGTGCTTAAAATGTTGGCCTAATTTATTCATGGTATTATGTATTTTTTGCTTCGAAGACAATTGTAGCACTTTCCCTGTGTATTCAAACTTCCTTTTAAGTAAGTCTCGAGTAATGTAAGGTTACTTTCATGTCTACATATCTAGACCCTAATTAGCCAAGCCAGCACATTCAATTCGTATACATTTTACTAGTATTAATTAATTCCGGTTATCATAATTGTCCCAATTTACAATTTAAAACATAGTAGTAATTTATTTAATTTATTCTATATACGATATTTTAGCCATTAATTTCAGATCTCGATTTTTTCTTTTCCTTGCTATTTTAAAAGTCAGACCATTTTTAAAACGGATCTAGATGTAAAATATAAATTACCCGAAGGAAATAATTGAATTTGCCAAGTTCCGAATAATGTTTAAAGAATTTCATAAATTTATAACATTTAAAAAACATGAAACAATAAAATAGCATGGACTTTGACTGTATCTGCTAACGGTCCAACCTAGTGTGTTCACATGGAATCATGTGATGATGATCCTTCTTTACAGCACTTTTTGTCTTTTTTTTTTCATAAAAAAAAGACTCAAACAAGTACACCTACACACACTAATTACCAGTGCCGAAGGCTAATCACGTCACGTTATTAATAAAAAAGAAAATAAAAACTAATTACCACCAGCTAATTATCGCTAATTTATGGCGATTGCCTTTACAGGAAAATATAAACTATATATGTCACGTATACATATAGTTAATAACATCTTGTATATAAACTTGTTGCTTTCTAAATGATGACTTTATTACTTAATTTCTAATTAAACTCGGCTAAGAATAATAATTACTTAATTGCATACTCTTTTACTAGTTTAAGTAGAGTGAGTGAACCATAGTGGTGGAATCGAAGACCCCAGGTCTACTATTTGGGTTTTTTCAAAGGACAATTACATTAGTCTGATTATTTATTTATTATTAATTCACACTCATTTAGCTTGAATGTACCTCGAGAATGGCAAATAAATTCATCATGAATGTAATATCGCATATATTTTAAATTAAAATTAATTATAACCTAACGAAAAGTACTAAATAAAGAACCGACATTTCAATATAATCGCAAATTGGGTAATCGAGAGCACGGTACATTGTAACATTCATTCATTAAAGTTGTGCAACAAATTTAATTATATCTATATGTTACTTAATTTGCTCTCCATCCTACAAGCTAGTATCTTATAATATGCATACAGAATCCATAGATATATTAGTACAGTAGTAAAAAAAAAAGATTAAACAAGGGACATGTGAACTTCTTGACAATCATCACTGCAAAAATACCCCTATTTTGATGTAAAAAATTAATTATTCCCTAAGCAATGTCGAAGCGGAGTTGACATTTAAGTCACGGTTGTTAATATTCCTCACTTAGCACCACTCCACACTAATTAATATTCCTTAGAGCTCCATTTCCACACTAAAAGTAGTTATTAACTGCCATCAATAGTTTTATAGATATATCATCTTTTATATACAAATTAAATACAAAGTGGGTATTATAAATTGTAATTGTAACAAACGGAAGGAAAATCTGACAAAACAAAACTATCTTAATTGGTACCGATGGCGATGGCCAGGGACATGTGAATTGTGAATTGAATAACCAAGATAATTAACTACGTTTTATAAATATAAATAAGCTCAACTTTTAATTCGGTGCATTTCATTTGTCCAATTTTTGGTATTATGCGTTTGTGAGAACAAAACATGATCAAGAGAATGTGGAAGCTCCGTAGCCAATCCTAAATCATTTATTATATACTCAAAGCAATAATTTATTTGAAGCACACACATAACATAATAGTGCAATCGCATAAAATAAAATAAACTGGCCTGGGAATTTGGAATACGTACGATTTCTACTATATGTGTTGCGATTCTGAATTTGGTGCATGTGTAATTATAATTGTGGGTTTTGTAGAAAGTATTAGACTTCAGTAATGCAAGAATGGTAATTTGAAAATAATGATAGAATTTTCATAAAATCCAAAATGATTATTAGATAGAAAAGCTTTTGGTGTTGTTAGTTAATTGGGGGGGTTGGTTGCGGAGTGGGGACTGAGTGCGTAGGCGGGTGGTGTTAGGGATTGACTGGCAACGGGAAGAAACTGGAAGACTGATGGTCTCAGTGACCGGAGACAGACAACACGCAACGCGGTGCCGACCGACACGTGTGGGAGTACGAGGCGCCGTTAAACTTTTTTTTCAACCATATAAAAAATAGCACAAAAAGAAAACCTCCTTAAACTTGGGATGCTCATGATTGTACCTTCAAATTTACGCTAATACCCTTTAGTTACTCCCAAAAAGTATTTCCATTCATCGAAAGTCTATGATGTTTGTGAGGGGTATTAATGTCATTTGCTGGCGTGTTTTTGGCTAAAAGTTACTATTATCAATTTGGAATGTTTGGGTGTCAAGTTGTGAACCATTGGCAAAGCTGGTCTATGATGATCCAGCCGCACTTTCCTCTACGGCTATCTTAATTGTTACGATTTCACTCCAGTCACTAGTCATGTCTTCAGTATCCCTTATTTGTGGTTAATGAAATGACTTCAGATATGACTAACTTTCATAGTGTAACAGGCGGTGTATACAAAGTTTGGAAACGAATTTATTGTCATATAACTGACCGACGATTACTAGCGATTATAACTTCATGCAGATAAATTGCAGCCTGCAATTCAAGTGAGGTCGAGTTTCCCAAACTATAATGGTGTTAATGTACATGGCCACATATTTCATATTCGAATTCATCAAGACACATCCTTCAATTTAATTGATACAATTAAAAAAACTATTACAAAATTAAGGTGCGGATATTGTAATAAGAAAATACTACAAGTTGATTTAATATTTTGTCACGAGCATCATAATTAGTTGTATTTAATTAGCAAATGTATAAATGCACTAAAATTTAAGTGAATTTTGCTTTAGAGTCTAATAAATTTGAAGCATTCTCTCCGTCCCACTAAACATGACATATTTTCGTTATTGAGACGTCCCATTAAGCTTGACACATTCCATAAATAGTAAAAATTCTCTTTTCAAAAAGGTGTGGACCCTACCACCTTTATTACTCTTACACACTACTTTATACACTCTTCTTAATAACCGTGTCGGAAAAAAAGGTGTCGTGCTTAGTGAAACGGAAGGAGTACCTTTTAACGATTATTTTTTGTCTCGGTTCTCGTTCATATATAAAATATACAAGTGCAAACATATTGCATCGTAATAGAATAACACTTATACATATAAGATACGTCTGAAATGTTATGTACCATGAATCAAGATCTTACACTAATCTATCTAAGTACATCAATCATACTCACCTCAACCATTTTTTGGGGGGACTAAAGTATTTATTTCTATTGTACCATAAAAACAATAAGATGGATACAATTGCAAGATCCATTTTTTAATGTAAAAAACAAAAAATAAATTCAAAATATGATGAGAAATAGGGAGGAATTGTCCATCAGTGATAGGTGTCCACTCACATTGATAGGTCTCTCTCTCTCTCTCTCTCTATTTCTATTTCTATTTCTCTTTCTCTCGTGAATTACCAATCTAAGAGCATGTCGGTTTTCACTATTGTGATCAGTTGGATTCCACCACTTATTTCTATGAATGATTTAGTGATAAATCTAAGGAGCAGGGGGAAGAAGGAGAGCATCGTCTATTTGATTTGATATATCGTACTACTAGTGTTTCTCTATACTTTTTTTAGTAATTTTACAAGCATCACTTGTATTTTATTTTTCTGCAGAATGGACGACTCATGGGACATGAAGATGAAGTCTATAACCCAATTAAGAATGTCATCTTTCGACACACACAACAATTTACAACGGAAAAATATATAATTGTATAATCGGAGGTCACCCGTAAAAAATGGGTGTTGGAATTACGTACAAAAAAAATATAAATGTTGTTTTACTATTGTTTTGTTTGAAAAATTACAAATGAATTAATATGGTAGATTATGGTTTTAAATTTAGCAATTAACACGTTAATATATTTCCTTTTTGTGTTGGCAATATTATGGTTAATTATTATTGATAATAATGTGTTGTTTTCTGAAAAGCTGTCAATAATGTTCTGATCATTGTATTATCGTACTTACAGGGCAGCCGCGGCTCAATTAATGAATGTGTGTGTGTTCATATTTCGCAGTCAACTTGACCAAAACACTTTACCACGATTATCCAAATTATTATTTTTATTAATCATTATTATCATCTACTTTTAATTGGAACTCATTGGTCTTTCGACAAATATTTCTTGACAAAAGTCCCTAATTTTGTACTCTTTATATTCCATTAAAAATGAGTTGTTTTAATTAAAAAAAAATCACAGATTTACTCAAGCTGGGAACAAAGAAATATTTATCAACAATTGCGTGACATTATAATTTTTTAAAATTCCATAATTATAAATTTAATGAACCGCCAAAACATAACAAACTTTTGAAGAGGTTCCCTTGAAAAGAAGATTATCTCTCCAATCCTTGAAAATAAAATTAAAATCTTCAGCGACCTATTATATAAATTTTAATTCAAATTTATAAACAATAGAGATTCATAATTAAAATTTTAAAAAAAAGTATTCAACGCACTATTGTCAATTTTCAACACGACACGATATTAATGTGTTTGGGTTGGTCTTTATTGGGTTCGTGTTCTTATCAAGTTGACCCAATAAATGTATAAATATATTATCTAAAAATATTATTATTAATAATAATATATTTATACAATCATGTTAGATTTGGTCACTATCGAATTGTTATCAGATTGAGTCATTAACAAGTCGGGTTCAACTTGAAAAAAAAACGTGTAAATTTAGGTTCAGGTTGGGTTCGGGTTTGGGTCATTTAGGTTGGATTCGGGTTTAGTTTCAAATTTACTATATCCTTAATAAATCGGGTTCGAATTTGACTTTAATAGGTTGGATTACCCAATCCAATTGACACGCCTAATTCAGCGTACATTATATATATATCTTGCAAAAAAAAAGGTAAAAGACAAATTGAATTGATATTATATCACAGATAATATATAAATTCTAAAAAGTTGTTGATCTCATAAGAACTAAAGGCTCTTCGAAATGAATAATTAATAGTATCTCAATTTCGGGAGAGCAGCTACTCATTTAAAGATTTTATATACTCACTACGTCCACCAAATTTATTCTGACTCCATTCTTATTACTAAGCTTGCCCAACGTTTTCTTGTACGATTATTCAGTCGTAAAAAGCATCGAAAAAAGTTAATAATTTATGCTTTTTTATGAGTTAATTTTTGTCCTCAAACTGACAAATTCATTGAGAAGGAGACAGTAGTTATTGATATATTATTCGTTAATACAACATAAAGTAGTTCAGTAATGAATCAGTATAGTACTCAACTTATAAAACATAATAAATTAAACCACACAATTTAAATGTCGAAACATAATGTTAATATTTGTAAATAGATATTTTTGGTATCAAGTTATTTACAAGAAATTAGGATTTAGGGGAGTAACAAAAAGAAGGTAAATATATAGAGAAAGATGAGTACAAATTGATATAAGTATATCTGAGGAGGTGTCCACTCTGGTGAGCTACCGTCTCGTTATAGTCAATCTTAGAGTTGTTTGCAGTAAAACTCTGTATTTAATGTGACAGCTCACTCCTTACAAATTAAAGCTTCCTTCTCTCCTACTATTTCTTCTAATTTGCATTCTATTTCCTTCATTTTTCTATATTGAAAATAATAAATTTTCATTTAGTTGCCCTATCACAATGATTTTAGTAGTAGCCCTAGTCCCAGACCTCTATTATTCTCCCTATTCTCATACCTGCAAAGTGCAAACCCATCTCATATATATACCGCCACGCCACACTCTGTTAAGCACTAATAAACCATATCTAAATTGGCATTTTCTTAAGACTTTTCCAAAGTGTAGTATCACTCCAAGTGCTTAGTTCCTAGAAGATTGCGTTATCAGCTTCAACCATTCATTCTAATAGTTTTTGCAAATCAAAGCCAAGTAACTATAATATCTCAAATTCATAATAGAACATGCTTGTTTTTCTTGGAATTCTATAGCTATACTATATTTTAAAAACTGGAAATAAAAAAATATGTGCGTATACGACTTTAATCAATAATAGAGATGACATGGAAATGACACATACAAATAAAATATACGAATCTCCAGCTTTGGAAAACATAACATATTAAATGAACAACCTAAGTGGGCCGTTTAAGTGGAGTCTAAAGTTCAACTTCAATTATTATTTATATTAAACTATACTTACTTATCTACTGCTATATTTCTTGGTGAATTGAATATATATACTCTATAGTGATACTTCAATTAATTTATAAGAAAGTATGCTTACTTATCTAGTGCTATATTTGTAGTGAGTTGATTAAGGTAGTGAAATAATACAAATAGCAAAATAAATAAGGGAATAACATTTTGTCGAAAATTTCCGTATTGATAATAACATGTAATTATACGACACACCAATTAAAAATCTATAAATAAAAAAATAAGTCCAAAAAGGAAAAAAAGAATGTAAATGCTTGATAGTAAGGATATTTGTCATTTTTTGTGCGTTATTATTGTATTTTTTTAGTTGGAAAAACAGGAAATTTGTGGATAAACTGCGTGTGAGGCCCAAATAATTATTAAGATAAACATAAAAAATAAAAATAAAAGAGATAGGGAAGGGAAGGGGGTGGGTGGGTCTCCCTAGGCAGGTGATACCCACTGCCACGTCATCTCTTTCTCCTATAAGTAGCAACCACAGTTAGCAGCTCTGTACCACTCCCAAACTCAAATTAACTCCACCCACATAAATCAATTGCAAAACTTAAATCAAATTCCCATCATCTTTTCTCTCCCAAAGCAGCTCCGACAAGACTATCGATACGGCCATGGCTACCGCGGCTCCGCATCTATACTTGGACGATAAGTGGAAGCTATCGAAGAAAGAAAGCAGCAGCTTATCGAGAAGCAGAAGTCGCTCCTCCACCGCTTCCTCCACCTCTCTCATGAAGAATTCAACGCAGCGGAGATGCGCTTTCACCAGGAAATGCGCCGCCTTGGTCAAGGAACAGCGCGCCAGATTCTACATCATGCGCCGGTGCGTCACCATGCTGATTTGCTGGAGGGATTACAGTGATTCTTGAGAGAGAAAATATTCCCGATCTCACTTTCTCTCTCTAGGGTTTCTTCAATTTGGTCCCTCTTCCTCTCTAAGAGATCGTTTCTTCTTTGACCGAAGAAGAATTTTCCGGCGTCCGAG
The DNA here is from genome assembly GCA_026898415.1 of Leonotis leonurus. Classification (NCBI taxonomy): domain Eukaryota; kingdom Viridiplantae; phylum Streptophyta; class Magnoliopsida; order Lamiales; family Lamiaceae; genus Leonotis; species Leonotis leonurus. The sequence continues at coordinate 2,162,112 of JAPKLX010000010.1, forward strand.
GAGGAAGAGAAGTATGTCCAAAGATGTAAATAGGCACATAAAAATGTTAATTCCAACTCCTTTTTGTTCATATTTTCCCCTCTTTTTAATCTATGGAGAATTGAGTTATCGTGGTTCCTGGGGAGATGATGAATGAGAAGTACTCCATATGTGAGATGATTGATGTTAAATTAGATGAATTTGATCTGGAAAATTGTCGGTTGAATCGTAGTTTTCAGTTTTGGGAATTTTTTGTGATGAGTGATTGCTTGGTGCAGAGCGTGGATCTAATTCCGATGGTGCTGACCTCAGCATGACGTCAATTAATCTATTTGTTTAACACTAAACACCAGTATTGTTATTACTTATATTAATACAGAGTATGAAAGTTGCAAATATTAAATTGATGGTAGACGTGTATAGTAATATAGAGTGATAGTGAAAGGAAATGTTATAAAAGTGTGAATTGAGTTTGATTGATAGTGTGCGGCGGTTGATGATGGATCGGAACGTGCGTCCACTGCTCTTTAGATGCTCAAAGGGCCAATATACTAATATACTATACGTATTTCACAATTCAAATTTGCTTTCTGTTTTTTTTTTTTAATTATTATTTTTTTATAAAGTTCCTGTGAATGTTAAATCAGTTACGAAACGCGACGTAACAAGAAAATTTTACTCCGAAATTAATGTTTCTGTTGGCCTTAGTTTTCGTTGCGTTCGTACTAGAGTTTACTAGTCGTTATATCCTTTTTATATTCTTTAAATATTTTAAATATTAGTTATATACTCCGTATAAATTATATTAATAATAATGTCATGATTGTCAGAGAAAACAATGCAGAATTTTATTACTTTCAAAAAAAGACTATGACGCAAAATTTGTATTTAATTATATTTTATATTTGAAACTCATTGAAGCTTAATTTCATGAAATCCCAGTAGGGAAAATATTTTTTTTGGTAAAATTTAAATACGCATTTAAATTAATAAAGTAAACGATAAAATAATTCACTTTAATGTCATTATTTAGGTGGGTTAGTTATCAAGCAAAATAATCTATTATACATTAAGCACGCTTATTTATACTTATTTTGCTTAATAAACTTCCCCTTAAGATAGGTCTAGATAAATGGACATAATATAAGTTAATTTTAATATTTTAGCAATTAAGATTAGATACATAAATTATCATAAGATCAGATGATTAATTCTTCAATAATAGATTAATTGTTTGATCAGTATCTTACTTAAAATAGTATGATTAAAGTAATTTATGAAATAAGATAATTCTAATCAAACTAATCTTACTTATTAATTACATTCTTAAAAGATATCCACTTACATGAAATAAATTGATCATGTGCTAATGTATTTCATTTTATATCATAATTTAACTTATATGAGTATCTAATTTTTTTTTATATTATTATATAATGTGGTTGGTTTTATATTTTATTTTTAAGTGAATATTTTATTCTTTAACCTTTTTTGTGTAACTATAAAAATATATTTTTAGCTAAATTGATACATTAAAAATATAGCGAGAACCGTGAACAATAGTTTGTGTAACCTTTTACATGTAACCCTATTAGACTCGTCACATAAATAAATTTTTATTAGGGTACATTTTGGATTATATTAAGTGTATATTTTTTTAATTGAGGCAATAACTATTTTTCAACCTATTTGTAATAGTTATTTTATATCGTCACGTTTAGAAGAATGAGCTTTGCTCAAAGTAATCTTAAATTTATGTCTTTTACAATTTTAAATTAATTTTTACAAATTAAATTAAAATTTCATTTAACATAGCAGCTAAAATAAAATAAACGTGAATTTTTTATTTATCATATTCCGAATCTAATATCATCAATTATACTATGTCATTTTGTCTATCATATCATCTTTTTATCTAAAAAATGCTAATGAAAGTTTTGATACTAATATATATATATATATATATATATATATATATATATTATTCAAAATTACAAAAAAATAAAATAAATACATAATTTACTTGACTAAATCATAAATAAACATTATATGAAAGGTTGAAGTGAAACAGATTATCTAAAATATAATAATTTATTTTAAAATATGGAATGTAATTTAATTAGGGACAGATGACTCCAGTTTCGTAAGGAAAACTCCTGAAAATCGGATCGGGAAGGAGTGAAAGAATAGCTGGAACAGACTTGGTTACAAAAAATAAAAAATGACCCGATTTTCCAAGTAAATATATTTTGTATTTTGCGCAAATGACCATTCTGTCCTGATTCCCCTCTGGTTTTGACCTATCAGGACCACTTTGACCTCTGATAAAGTCCCACTCTGCCAGTGTCATTTTCGGCATCTTATAAGTTTTGATCTTTTCGTTTTTTCTTTTCCCAAACTCTACTCACCTTTTAATTATTTCTTCTTCTTTTAACTCTAGCAGGTTTGCTAGCTCACAATGATGTGACAACCACAAATGTCCAATTATAATTTCATCTCATTACGGTAACTTTTTTTTTTCTTTTTTTACATATTTTCTTTTACTCTAGTTTTCTTCATATTATTTTTTTATTAAATTTTATATTCACCAATACAGTTATTTGTACTAAAAATACTTAAAACTACTGCATTTATCCCGTTAAAAATGGTTACGTTTTTTTTTTTTTTGTTCCATGGAAAAAAAATTTACCTTTAAAATATATCACCTCTACTTTTTAAAATATAACATTTTACTTTTTTTAATCTACGTATTGACTCACTTGTAGCCGTTTTTAACGGAACGGAAATTAATTGAAGAGTTCATTATCGAGGAATGAGAAAATGTGTTTCTTGGATCCCCAACTACCACCGTGACCAAAAAATTGATTTTTAAACCAAGTTATAAAGGTCCGGTAGAATCCACCCTACATGAGATGTATTAAATGAGAGTTTGAGATTAAATCAATTCAACATGTTTTTTCAAAGAAAAAAAAAATTATTTTATTTAATTCATAAATAGTGTAAAAAAGAAGTTTACGTGGTTTAATCTGGACTCTTGCTTCAATACATGTATGATGAATTTTCCATAAAGGTCCCATCGTCTGTTGAAGAGTCTAAGACATTATATGAATTATATAAAAATTTTAATATTTTAGAAATTTAAGAATAAATATATAAAAAATAAAGCTTCTTAAGATATGTACTCCCTACATCCGTCCCACTAAATTTGGCACATTCCAAAAATAGTAAATATTTTCTCTTCAAAAAGTTATGATCCTACCACTTTTATCACTCTTACACTACTTTATACACTTTCCTTAATAGAAGGTGTCAAGTTTAGTGGTACGGAGAACTAATAATTTATAATTGAAAAAATATATTACTCATATTCACACAACACACATGTACTAAAACACGCCACTCCTTTCCTAATCTCGGGGAATGATGTACGTAAAGTGCGGTTTGAGAACCCCAATCATTAACTTTCAGTATTATAATTATTTATACAACTTTTATGAGAATCTTTATAAGTGCCCTTTGGTTATGATATAATAAAAGCTTAAATAAATTTGCAAATAAAAGCTTAAATGAGTATACTTTCAACTTTACCACACACTAGTTAGTACACTATTGTTATAATTAAACTATAAAGAGGACATACAGATATAGGTCTTTATATGCTAAAATCAATGCATTATATCATAGAAGATAATTGTAATAAACATTTTGACAATATAAGCAAGACAAAACTAATGATAAAGTATATATTTGCTTGATAATTATGAATTCATAATATATATATATATATATATATATATGTTTAACAATAATTATATTAATTATGTTCATTAATAATTTTGTATGTTAACCCATTTTTCATGCTATTCATGTTATGTTTTGATCAAAAAATTCTCACAATTTTAATCAAAATATAACATAAATAGCTAGAAAGACAGAGGGGGTATTTTTTTTATGTGATTACGATAGAAAAATTGGTTTTGGCTCGACTAATTAAGCTCGCGAGGTCAAGAGGAAAAACCTACGATTAATATTGCATATATGCTTTAGGTACAACTGTTGAAAATTTAAAAAATAAAAAACAAATAGGCTGTAAGCACGCGAATTAAATACGAGTAGAGGAGGAGTTCGCAACGAAGACAATTTGCCAACTACTACAATTTTCTGCATAAGACAAATTTTGTACTATGAGATAAGATTAAACTCTTCCTTGCCTACACCTATAAATAGGGAGTCAAATGCTAATTAAATACATTTCGTTTGAGTTGGTAGTGTTTACATTATATTGTTTCAATATGACATTATCTTCATTCTTACATTAAATAATTAAAAAAAAGAAGAAGAAGAGATGAACCTATAACCTATTGTGAGGCTGAGGCTGAGGCTGAGGCTTCGTCGAAATATAAATTAACGCTAGTACAAGCAATAAAGGGAGGTGGTACGAAAATAATGTAGTAATTTTATTTAAATGTTTTACGTGAATATTATTGTCCACACTCTATTTTTGCAGCTGGTTGATGAAGGGCCATTGTTTTATCGATACATTATTTTTTGTCAGCGCGCGTCTTTAATTTTCTGATATTGTATGAATCCTACTTATTCAAACATACACGCAAACACGTGTGATCCTTATCCTATAAATCAAGTTTTTGATGCTTTTATGACCACATTGTACAATAGTGGTTTATATATCACACGAGTATTTATGTCAAAAACTTACACTAGTAGTCTTGTACTAGCTCTTATTTAAGGAAATTAATTATTTTAATAGTTTGATAACATGAAAATATTGGTGACAAATTGTTACAAGTCTATAATGGAGGAGTTCATATCAATTGGGCTGCTCTAATTAATTATCAACCCACCGTGGGTCCAAAACTAAAATACGTGTCCAGAATGTGTTCATTTATAACGAAACAAAGTTCAAATTCATCATGTAATGAAAACTCCAACGTCATACACCCGGACCTACTAACTAACTCAATCAAAAATTAATTTTTATTTACTTATTATGCAGTATAAAATTTCATATCCAAATATAATGAAAATTAGAGTTGACTTTTGAATTGTTGAAGTAGCAAATAGTTGAAACATTAGCGTCGCAGTATTATGAATGTTGCAGATGTAATTTGCATTTTAATTGTAATTAGAGGTGATGTATAGTCAAGGGTCACATCGGAGGGGTCAAATGTGAATGAAACATGATGATAATGAGTCACATTCATAGTTATGGGAGCATAGTAGTGAGGAGTGAGGAGTGAGGAGTTGTACCATATCGATTCACATGCTGGCTTCTAATCTTATATGGGCCCGATTTCACTCGATAGCGGGCCCCCGTTTTCGCCACTTCCTTTCTAATCATTCTTTTGATTACCTAATCAGACGAAATGTCACTTTCGTAAGCATATTATATACAACCCACATCGAACCAATAGATTCCCTCTTTCTTTGACTAGGAATGTTATCTTTTTATTATTTCTTCAATTTCATTATTTTATATTTCCTTCGTCCACTAAAATGGTTTACGTTTTGCCATTTTGGAATGTCCACGAAAATGGTTTACATTTGAAACTTTCTTTTATAACAAGTGGACCCACCACTTATACCATACACAACTCAATTTAAAACAATATTTTAAGTGAGATCCAAACTCCACTAACTACTCACAACTAATTTAAAATAATATATGAAATGAGACCTTCACTCCACTAACTACATATCCCCATTAAAGTCAAAACACCATATTAAAACTCGTGTCGGGTCAAACCGTAAACCATTTTCATGGACGGAGGGAGTAAATTATTGTGAGAATTTAGTTTCTATGGGCCCGAAGTCATTTAAAGCCCGCATGGGAGTTATAATTATCTGTGGGGAACCATTGTAAGAGAGACAAATATCTATCAATCCTATTCGATGAACTTGACGTCAAACACTTGTTTTTATTATTATTGTTTAAAATCTTATTACTATTAATTATTCATACATATTACATGCATCCTTATGCTTTGTTTGCATCTTACACTCGGTGAAACACAGCTTATTGCTTACTGCATCATCAAAAAGAAATGCGTGGAGGGAGTGGACATAGCTTGTTGGGTTTAGTGGTTTGCATTTTTTTGAATTAGGGCTCTATTTATTTAGATCATAAGTTGAGATTTGAGAGTGGATAAATGTTTTCATTGCTGCTTTTTTTTTTAAACAGGATTATATTAAACTAAATTATATAGCCGCATCATCACGGACTTGAATCCGGAAATTATTGCCTTGAACATTAACATGATACCAATTGTTTTTTGCCTTTTATATATATCCAAATTCCAATACTATTCTTTTGTTGGGCTGGGCCATTTATAATATTAGGTAGCGGCCTTTTTTCTCCCCTTTATATACAAAAATTTTGGGCTTTATCAACCAAATTTTGGGCTTTATCAACCAAATACCAGATATCCAAGGGTAATTTTAAACATTCCTCTTATCATAGCTCCAAATAAAAATATTATTAGTAAAATTAATTGTAATTTACTATTTTATCCTTAACAACTTTAAATTAAATTTATACTCTTTTTTCATAGCCCATTTCCATTTTTCTTCTTCTTCTTTCTGCTCTTATATTTCTTTTAACTCTTTACCCTCTTTTTCTCCTGTACCTACAATTATGTTCTTCAATATTTTCTCAATACTTTTCACTCGTTTGAAGTGTGAACGTTTAATTATAGTGGAGTTTAATTGTATATTTTATGATTATTAATTTTGGTGGTTGTGAGAGCAGTATAGTAGTATAATATTATTTTTTATTACTATTTCAATTTCAGTTTGGTGGCTGTGATAAGAGAAACGGGAGCTATGCATAAAACTACCCTACCCTTTAGCAAAATGCAAGAAGCATACGAAGAAAATGGAAAGCTCGTAGGTAGTTCCGCTTCCACCCTCAAAGGGTATTAATTTTACTGATTTATAAGGAGGAGGATGGGACTTGGAAGGGTTTCAATTATTCTGGCAGTTGATCTGTTGAGATATAAGGGTGGATACACGATGCATATACTAGCAGATCTGTTGAGTTTGTTAACTGCTATTAAGTAGTTATTTTGTTTTGTATATGTACCCATTTTCCACAGCTGTATCTAAGGGGTGTGTTTTGTACAGTAGAGTTGATTAACACAAGTGAGAAACAAGAAAAAGTGTAGGTAGTTTCAATAGAGAGATTGGGAGTTCTTTCTTGGGAATGATACGCCATACATTCTTGTGATTCTTGTAACCTTCTTGATAGTAATAATATGTTAAGATAGCAAACACACTTGTTCATCAAATCCCAACTCACACA